>JAPMLY010001056.1:127500-136305 GCA_026401115.1 Tetraselmis chui | reverse complement strand
GAGGGCGATCAGTTCTGGGCCGGTGATACCGGAGAACAGGGGAGAGCGGATTTTCACGCGACGACCTGAAACAGCAGGAGCTGTGGCATCGCGGAGGAAGCGAATTTTCTGTTGTTTTAGAATGTTCAGGACCGAAGGGGGGAAGGTCGTTGAGGGAGGTACGGGACCGGCCAAGCTGAATTCACGTTGGTGTGAAGTAAGCTGGTACAGGAGACCGATCGCTACACAGGAGGTGGGGATAGCTAGGCCGATCTCCAAAAAGCCTGAGCGGAGCTCGTCGGGGAGGGGAGTGGCATCATCACATTTTGTGGCAGTGGGGTGAGGGGTGCGAGAGGGTTTCGCAGACCAGCTCGTCTGGTGGGCGAGTTCCCGTCCGATGATATTTTTAACTCGGTTGGGAAGGTCGGTGAGGCCGTTGACGCATTCGAGAAGCCAGCGGCGGGCCATCGAGCAGGCGGACGCGATCGGGTCGGGGTGTGACTGGTCTGGCAAGAAGATGCCATGGAGCCAGAAGCGTGCAAGGTGGGGGGGGATGGTGGAGTACTGGCCTGTGAGGAGGAGCGAGTCGATCATTCTGGTGGAGAGGTCGCCGGCTATTCCAAGCTTCTCGGTTGACTGAGGGGCTGAGAGGACCAGGGGGACCTGGAGTCCTCGATGGATCGGTAGAGGGTCCGAGGCTGTGCCTAGCATCTGCGTGGGGCGGGGAAGTTGGGTGGTGGAGAGGAATGGGGTCAGCGGGTATCCCGCGAGTGAGTTCCTGGGGTGGTGTATGTCCGTGAAACGGCCATTTTGCGGGGGATCCCACACCAGCGCCTGCTTGTAGGTGGGGGGGGGGTTGAGTGAGGAGGACATGGCAGTCGAGCAGGGTGTCGGGAGAGGAGAGGAGGTAGTTTGAGTAAGTGTAGCTTGTCGAGGTAGACGAGAGGAGTAGTGCGCGTGTTGGCTACACGCGACCAGGTCTGATGGGACCTGGGTTTGGTGGATGTTGGCGGCGGACAGGGACGTCCGGACGCTCGGAGGGGCGCGATGGAGTGCGCCGGCCGCCGGGTAGAAGTGTTTTTGTAAGCGATGTGGAGCGCAAGGGTTTTGTAGTACTTTGACGGGTACCAATGTGGTTTTCGAAATGGATGGCGCGGTAGCTGTCGGGGGGATGAAATTTAAATCCCTGGAAGCTGCGCCTTTGAGTGTGTACCGTCTGGTGTCGCTACGGATCCACTGACCAGTTAGAGCTAGGCTCGGGTGGGGAGAGGTGATAGGTGCACGCTGTTCAGCGGCCCTGTTCACCAGTCTTGCGCTCGATGGGAGGCCAGGCCCAGAGCGAAGACGATCGGCGTTGCTCATTCGAGCTACCGACCCATCCCCTTGATATAAGGTAGTTGTAGTACTTTAGTAGTACTGTGGATCGTGTCACGGTCTTTAGTGACGGTAAGCAAATGAGAATTAAGAAGGACGCGAGAAACAATCATCACATGCCGGCTTCCCACGGTCAATCATGCTTTCAACAACAATGCCTGACGAGCTTGCATGGATGTTGTTAAATGAATATCACACGCTCTTCTGAACATGACACACGCATTGTCATTTCACATCAAAAAAGGCATAGCATATTCCACATATTGAAGCCCGGATGTATATGTCAAAGAACAGCTAAAGTGAAACATCGATTCATAGCATGTCTGACAAAAAGCTGAAAAGAGCCAAATAATATCTTGCCACTCACAATGCTACAAACAGTACGGAACCGAGAAACAATCCAACTTGCCAAAACCATCGCATAAGCACCCTTAATAACAATGGTTACCTCAAACCCTCGCAGCGGTGCACCCTTCCGCAACCTCCACAACATAAATTATTTGACACACCGACAAACGCAATGTCACCACCAAATTCCGCGCCACCGCCAAAACAGTGAGTTGTTGGCTATCTTTACCCGCCCCCGTTCAAGCGCATGCAGAGAGCAATAATGATACCAATCCAAAAGACAATTACTCGACGAATTATTTGCCGCAAAAACCATGTCACGCACGGAGGAGAGAAGGTATCATATCCCTGATGCGAGATATTTATCAGACATTGACGGACGCCACTTTTTCCGAGTCAAAACATACACCTCAGACATTTTCCAACCTTTTTGAAATTAATATGTGCAAGCCTCTAACTGAGAATCGAACTTCACACACACACACACACACACACACACACACACACACACACACACACACACACACACACACACACACACACACACACACACACACACACACACACACACACATAAATACACACATACACACACAAACACACACACACACACACACACACACACACACACACACACACACACACACACACACACACAAACACAAACAAATCTTAAGTAAAATACACATATAGATGGGCGGATTACCTCGTAGGTGCCATTCCTATTGCGGCCAACCGCATTGTTGGCCTCCTCATGCTTCTTCTCCACCTCCCTCGCCACCACCTCATGCTGCTTCCGCAACATCTCCGCCCATTCCCTCTCCTGCTCCGCCGCCATACGCTTGTTCGCCTCCAACGTCTCCTGCAACAGACGCTCCCGCTCGGCCGCCTCCTCCTCCATCCGCGCCATGTTCTCCTCCTCCTCCCTCTGCAGCCGGCTCACCTCCTCCATCAACCGCTGCTTCTCCTCTGCCGTCGACGCCTCCATCTGCCGCGAAAGCCGCTCCTTCTCGACGGCAAAGGCGTGCTCCGCCGCCGCAGCCTCAGTCTCCTTTTCCAACCTCAGCTGCTCCAACTCCATTTCCTTTGCCGCGACGTCCGCCGCCGACGTCGCCTGCAGCCGCTCCAATTCCTTCAGCCGCCGTTGGATCGCTTGGCTCTGCGACTTGTACTCCTGCATGTCGCGGCGCAGCGCCTCCATCGCCTCGATGTCCTTCTGACGCTGCTCTGTCTGCCGCCCCAAAGTCGTCACCGCTTGTTCCGCAATCGCAGCGTAGCCAGGGGACGTGTGGCTAAAAGCCCGCGCCGCGGCCTCCACCTGCCCCACAATGCCCCTCGCCTCCTCCATCATACTCGCCACTAGACACTGCGTCGCCCGCTCTCGCAGCGACAGAAGCGCACTGTGCACTTTATCGCTCGCCTGGTACAGCAGCCTCGTCACCAACAAGTTGTCGATGACGTCGATCTTGGTCAAACTCGCCAACATACTCGATGCGGCCACAAAGTTGTTCTGCTTCATCGCTTCGGCCACTCTCCTGTTGAGCTCCTCCACGACGGCGCGCAGCGCGCGCTCGTCTTCCGGTGTCATCACCGTCTGGAATATTTTGCTTGGCTCGTTGATGCTCCTAAGGCCGAGAAGTCGGCGGATGAGCGCGATACGGCCCAGCCAACCGAGCTTCTGGTCCATGTCCATGGCGGGGTGGACGATAAAAGATATTGTTGCTCAAAGTCGCCACCAGTTGGGCCTCCCGTACAGGCAACCCGCCTGTGTCCTTCAGAAGAGCCTGCACATGTTTCGGATGCACAACTCCCCCCTCAATCACCGTTGGCACTTTACAGATACCAAGAGCGATCGACGCCGCGTGCTCTTCCAGCTGAGCGGCGTTTCCAAACAGGTCTTGTAGAATCTGTGCCAAGTCGCGAAACCCCCGACCCCGGTCCGCCTCCAACGACTTGTAATTGATGAGCACTACCACTGTGACGCTCTTCGCCGCGTAAATGGCTTGTTTAACGTTGACCGTATTGGCGATGTTGATCTCCGCCCCTCGGTTGTCGAGGAAGCCGGGGCAGTCGAGGTAGGTGAAGTTCTCGTCACTGCAGATTCCGGGAATGAAGGTCATGCTCTGCTTGCCGTGCCCAATCTTTGCTGCGGCCAGCTCCCGCCTCTTCGAGCCTTTTTTCACCCGTATGGCGGTTTGAAGAACGTCTGGATTGGGTCTAAAGCTTTCCATCTCGCAGCCGTGCAGAAAGTTGACCATCGTGCTCTTCCCAGCACCGGTATTCCCTATGAACATGAGGAGGTCCTTGCCCGTCGCTTGCTTGGCGCGGGTGGTACCGACGGCGATGCATCCCGTGAGACACTCGACCTGCTCCTCCACGCTCAGAGCGAGGTGAGGGTTTTGCAGCTTCTTGAACGCCACCTCCGGGAGATCTTGCTCCGCCAAGTCCTCCATCTCCTCCTGCGTGAGACCGTCGACGGCTCTGATCAGATTCGAGTCTATCGCTCCTCGCGTTTTCAACGGTCCTGCTGAATCCTTCGACGTTGTCGCCCCGTCATCTGGTGTATTCGAGATTCGAAACAATCGTCAGAGAAATTAAAAACATAGCCCTACCAAGAAACAAACGAACGAAGGGATGTAATCGATCACGACAGACGGAGAAGTGACACCATTAACCGCATTTGTTCGGATAAACACTGACGATCGGCTACGTAGCGACCAAGTGAATACAGACGATACATATAACGACGTGAGTCGTTGAATTAGGAATGGTTCCAAATATTACAACAACGAACTGTTTGTGTAACACGTCATAGGGAATTTAACATACTAACCACGGTAGCGCGCTCAGCCCAGTAGAAAACACGCAGTGTTCGGCGGACCTGAAGCAGTAAACGGGTCGATGGGCGGTCTGAGTAAGTCCGCAAGCATCTTGATATGTCTCGGAGAAATTTCCTCCGCCGGGCAGCTGAGGTCGATGTGCATGTGCTTTCGGTATGGCTTGAGTAGCCCATTCCATAAATTAGCGTCGGATGCGCCCTTCTCCACGACGACCGGCACGATTCCGTCCGGCCGCGTGTCGACTGCATACTTGAACTCGAAATAGCAGTAGTCGCTCTGCGGGTTTTGAGCAGCCATTTCAGAGGAATAATCGCGCAAGCTTGGCGCCAACACATAAATACATGAAACAGGCGAAGCAAAATAATACATGGTCGACCCGAAATAACTACACAAACACAGGTTTGAGTTATTTGTGACGCCGCAACGATGCGCCACTGTGCGCATCGGCTTAATGAAATGTGTGTCAACTGTTTGTGAACATGTGTGAGTTGGGATTAGTATATACGACTTCCGGGTTATTTCGGAAGCAGGTGTTTCTAGAGTAATGACATGTGTTATTAAAGAGGTCGGATGGGATGGGGGTTTCATGGTGTAAGCAAGGTTCAAGCCCTACACTTCATATTCGCATGTGGGGCCACGAGGCGACCGCCGGCCACGGAGTATAAAATCGGTAATCATGGGATCCCTTGCTTGCAATAATACACTAATAACACGTGCTTATTCGTGAGGGGGGGGAGGGGGGGGGGAGGGGGCTTCAACATCCAAGTGTGTGTGCGGTAGTGAGACACTCCTTATCAAGACCACCAGAGTTGCATTAGCGTGTGAATACCAAATCAAGTAGCACTTTATCCAAACTGGACAAAGTGATAAGCAGTCATATTGCAAAGATAGAATATCTGTTTCCAAACTATGTGCTCAGCTGTGATAATCGGAGAAACATACATCATTATTCAAGACAAGTCATACAATCTCTGCGCTGCCTCTGCAGGGGCAATGATAGCTTGTACATCATCGCTAAAACAATCTGTGTCTTGTATTGTAAGAGTTCGGCCTAATTGCTGCGCAAGAATGACTGTGTTCCGATCGCCCGAGTCAAACAGGAACTCACGCGCACTTATTCCGCAAGGAACATACATACAACAACATACATACACATAGGAATGAAACCCTCTGAAATCAAAGCTCTGTGTACGTAATTCTTCGCGAATCATCAAGGAGGTAGAGAGAATCAAACACAAACACCAGGCGATAGGTGCCAAACATAGTATGCAACATACACGAACCGATTTACTAGAACGTCCAGCGCAACGGCGGTTTACTTGAGTACATACCGAATCTTCGGAGGCGATTTTCCTGAGGTACTCGGATGTTATGAAGACTACCACGAATCGTGAAGCATCAACGCCCCGGATAAGCTCCCTCTTGATGTGCCCATGGTTCAAGTGGTCCTCGTCGATCTAGATGCGCACACCGGCGTTGAGAAGCCGTTTGCCGATGTATTTCACCCGCGAGCGACCGCATGCCACACACAGCAGGCATACGTAAATCAACATCATGGTGTAACTAAACATTAACATTAACACGCTGATCGATTTTGACTCGCCTGCATTATGCTGACATCATCAGCCCGAACGAATAAAACCTGTACTCACACCGAGGACTGCAGCACGTGGAGGGGGGGGGGGAATCCCGCCAGTTCGACTGGATGCTACAAGCTACCAATAAACACTGCTACGCTACACTTCTCGATGATAAGACAAACGGGTACGCTCGACTTGATGATGATAGGTCATTAAGGGATTTGCAAGATACCGCCTACAAAAAAGTCACGTCGTTCACGCAATACTTCACGTACATACCGCAGGACCATATGAGCCAGCAGGGATGGAAAAGACGGACGGTAAAAAATAAAACAAACAAAGAGCCGCGCGCCCTTCCCCGTCATTTCAGCACAATAGGCCGTCAGCAGTTTCCACTGTCGCTATAACAGGCAGGGTGGACACACGCACGCCCAAACAGTTAAAGACGGTCGACCGGCGATCTGGACGCGCCACAAAAGCGAATAGCATGCATAAACAATCACTTTATATGCGTGTAACCCTATCTATCGCTCGGGGGGGCGGGAGGTACCAAGCCGTGATTGTTCTTGTCAGCACCCCAATTGTGAGAAAGAAAGGCGTCAAATTGGTAGCCGTCGCTAGCTGTGGGCCGGTCGGTGGAGTTGCCACCCGGTACTTGCGGCGACTCCGGTGACCCAGAAGTTGCATCCGCGGCCCTACTGCCCTCTCCTCTCGGCGGACGACGAGCCTTGTCGTTGTGCCCAGCGGTACCCAAATCCTTCGAGATACTGCAGCCCATGCTACAGGCGGGGGTGGTCAACCAATATCGGCCGTACGTACACTAACTCGAGACCAGAAATCGTGCCCCTGGATTAAATGAGGACAGAAAGGGTATGATACTGCGCCGCCGTGACAATGCGGAGGCACAAGCCGGTGCGGCAATAAGATGCGGTAGATCGGGCACGACACACGTCGCCTGCCTTCGCCACATCTGACGTGTGAGCTCGATACCTGTACATATTTGCAGTACAGGTACATACACCAAGCGAATAATGTACGGCGATGACAGTCGCGATATAGTAGTGAGTGATGATCTGTGGTGGGCGCTGGTGATGAGAATGTAGTAAGTGCCCGTATATTTACAAATAAGAAATTAGTGAAAAACTGACGGAACGGGAAATACAATATTCTGTCCTTATCTACGCGCGCCTTTTCACTCCCGTACACCGCAAAGAAGCACATTATTTTTGCCTTCATAGCTTGCACTACAGGTACCCGTACCTTGAGCGCCTTTCGCAACCGTAGGACGACATGAAATTTCGCTAATCTGTACCAAGACGTACTATAACCGTTAAATGTCATCCCCTCCCACGCTGTCAAAATGCCTGCATCATTGTATTTCGCACCTGTATTGAATATGGGCAGTGCCGACGCTGTGGCATGCCTTCCTGTGTACCTGCTCGGGCTTAATCCTACTTAATCCTTAGGTTTTTTCCTCTTTTCTTCTTTTTGACTGGTGGCCTCCACTGCTTTTTGGTTGTATTTTTAAGCATTATGTAGTGTAGCTATCAAACTACGGTCGCCGATAGTACCCATGTACTACAAAAAGGGTGTGCGTTGCAAGAGTGTGCGTACATCGTTGTCGACCGAGCAGGAGGGCACCAAAACGTCCGCAAAATTCACCCACCTTCTGGCAGATTGCCCGTTACACTGGTATTTTGGTATTCTGGCATTTGTGGGCACTTCGCACCGAGCCCGGAGAGGCGGCGGACCTCTCAATCTTGACATCTTGGCGGGGGATTGTTGAACCTGCCGATATACTTTTTCGAACTCTTGCCCGCTGCGCACCAGGCCAAACAAGCGCCCCATATTATATGCACGGATAGTCCTCGACCCAAACAACACTCCCACGGTGTTAGCTCCTTGTGGAAAAGGCGCATGCGCGGGGAATCGCCGGGAAAAGGTAAAGTACCTAGGTACTACGGCCGTCGACTATATATCGACAACCCTTTTTGTCGCCGCAACTGCCTAGCACGAGGCAAGACTGAGCGGGAATACTGTGCAGAACGTGGAGGTAGCAAGGGAAGCACATATTGCTTTTTTTCACATCAGCGACGTCGATGTTGTAAGTTCTCGAGTCGAATTAAGTGGATTAGGGTAAAGGCGCCCGCAAAACACGCTCCATCAGGGATGCTATCCATCAGTTTGAGCAGAGTAGACTCTTTCACACATAGCATTAGGGCAGAAAGCTACACCTAATTTACAAATGGACTAGCCTTCGTTGTGGCGCTATATGCATACCGTGTGTGCCGCTCAGGGCAAGACACCCCGAGGCAGATCATCAATCGTGTGCAGGGTAATAAAGAAATATGCACCAAGACTGGCCTCGCAACCAATTTGAACGTCATTGCACGGGCATGCAAGCAGGCGCTTCCATGGGTACCATGCACGCCGACGCTCAGCGGTGGGAGGTCTATCCCCGCAAGGTACACACTGGAATCGCCCCCCTTACATGCGAAACATGTGATTGAAGGTCGCGTTTAATGAATGTGCCGCACGCGCAGGGAGGTCAGCATGCTAAAGGCGGCAATGCAAAAGCTAGAAGCGCAAGAGGTGCGTGGCTGGCGGTTTATTGGGTAGAAAGGCTGCCTTCCAAGCTAAGATACCCACTGCATACCGAAGCATGTGGGGGTGTTTCATGGGCT
>JAPMLY010001056.1:112500-122500 GCA_026401115.1 Tetraselmis chui | reverse complement strand
GCGGGAAAGAAAGGCGAACGGAGTGTGTGCATCTTTTGAAGGAGGATGGCAGTGAGAATGATTGTGAGAGAATCCACATAAATAATATGTAAACAAGAAAATCATGAAACAATAATAAGCAGTTCCTCCAAATATATGAGATGGCCATTCCTATATCGATTTCTCGTCGGTGGCGCGCCTCGCAAGTGAGGGGAGTGTGGGCGGAGCTGAGAAAACAACACATTACCAAGAATTAGAGCATTTCTAAGAATGAGCTTATTATTGTGAAAATTGTTTGGTTTGGGAGCGCTTTAGCAATGAAACGATCCAATCTTTTACAGCGAGCGACCCGTTCCGCTGGTGATGTCAGGTGAGAGGGGGTCGAAGGGAAGGGGTCGGAGTTGCGGTGATAGCCGAATCGAGGCACTTGGACTGCGCCACAGTCTGTGTAATCAAGTTGCGATAAAGTCGGATATGTGTTGAGTGAAAGTAGTCAACTTTTATGTTGGAAAGAGTGGGAACATGGACTGAGCGGACGGAGAGACACGACGGGCGCTGTTTATGAAAGGTGAAAGGTATGACCACCAACATCCCGCATCGCCGATTTGGTTCCCTTCAGTCAAGAGAGAATATAAATTGGATGAATGGACAGAATAGAACCGATATAATTGATAAGTTGATTTGGACGGAGGGGCGAAGTTTATGAAGGCGAAAAAGTAGCGGACGGCCAACAATGGATACACACGAGCAGCCTCTCCCTTCCTCTGTCACAACCATAAAAAAATCAGCACCCACTCACCTCCAAGAACAAGTCTCGTCAGTGCGGTGGAGGGTGTCCAGCTGCCGTCCCCATTCCTCCGCGGCTCCAACGCCCCGGCCACCGCAGCGGCTCCCGCATCGCCGATTCGGTTGACTGCATGTAGAGGAGATGGTGTCAATGTTGGACGCGGGTGAACGAGGGGGTAATTGGGCGTTTTTTGCAGAGTTCGGTTTGAGAATAAACAATTCATTATTTAAAAAGTATCAAGCTATATTGAAATAAAAATAATTCAAATTTCTGCGAGATGAAAAATGTTGTTGTCGCTGTATGATAATGTGGAAGGGGTGTTATGGGAGGTGACTGCTGTTGGAGCTGTTCAAAATCTATCCAATGCTAAACGAGAGAATTGTTATGTTATATAAGCATGTTAATATCTAGTCGCGCTTCAACATCGACACGCTCGTCGTTGCAAGTGCTTTCCCCCCCAAAGGTATGACCAGCAATATAAACGAGCACCATGACTCTTACTCTGCCACAACCATAAACCAACACCCACCCACCCATAAGCCACTGCTCCGTCAGGGCGGTGGATGGAAATAATCAGTAATAACATTTTGATAAATGTAGCAAGGTGTATTTTTCTTTCATAGTCGCCCCATCAACCAACCACGTTCGTCACTTTGTGGGGCTTCACATGGCAATGGACAAATCTATGAGGAAACATATGACGAGGGAATAATACCGGATGCCTAAATAGATATGTAAAGGGAGGGCGTCATGATTTTGATACACGCACGGACTGTCCCACCGTCAATAAACCAGTTCAAATTTGACAGAAACCTTTCTCGAGCAAACTATAAAAAAAATCTTGTTGCTATCTAATTAACGACATCTTTTTACTCTCGTGGTTAGCAGTGGACAGGCGCCAAAAAAGGTACATTTCATCTCATCTCATCTCATCCCATAAAAATATGTATACACTCTTCCCATAAAGTCCGTTACTAGTGATTTAGGGCCTTTCGCGTAGGTCGGATGTTTATCATGTAGGGTTTGTAGGGTTTAACAATACTTAGTTCGTTGAAAAGGCGGACCGAAACTTGTGTTGACAGTGAAGTTAAGGGGAAAGCGGGGCACAAATGGGGCCCGTCACGGCTACGAACTGACGTATTAGGGTTTTCGGGTCAACCCTGATTTCGGGGTATACCCTGATTCGGTCGCCCCGGAATTCGGATTTTCCACACTTTGGCTCGTGATTACTTCCGAAATCGGCGTCAAAACATGCGGTTTTTATGATCCCAGCATGCTGTCCGCAAACATGGGCGCACGTGGGTGTGAGAGCATGTGCCGTTAAGATGCTTGACGTGGGTGGGATTGGGGCCGGAAACCCACAGCTTGGGAGGCTTTAAAAAATCTAACTTTGCCGTACGGTGTCCGATTCGAGCAAACTAAGTTGCAAATGGAAGCCCTTCCCCTTAGAACATGTATCCAAGACAATACCGGTCGGTTTTCGCGTCAAATCCGCCGTTCGATGCCATCCGCCCCCTCGTACAACCAACTAAAGTTTTTAGGGTTTCAAAATCTGCCACATTCGCGCGGGGCTAGCAACCCTCGGACAAGTGGAACCGGCACACCCGCTCCGCCAATACGCTCACCAATCAGCGCTCTATAGTCCGTTTATTCACGGCGTTGCCCATTTCATGCCCCATGATGGCATGGTGCCGTGCCATTTGTCGCATGCCAAATAAAGGCCCGTGCTAGGGTACTTTGAAAGCTCCCCGCCATATGTCACGCCAGGCGATGCGCAAGCTTCAAAGGCTAGCGATATCACACACCTACATTTCAATATCTGAAGTTACCAATTTGAAGCTCCTCCATTCCGGGGGGCAGGTGGCTGTTGTGCGCCTCCACCGCCTCCTCCACCGCCTTCTTTGCCTCTTCGCCAATGTTGTTCCCTGCAGATTTGGGGTAAGCGAGGTGGGCAGCGACGTGGCGGTACAGTCAGACAACAAGATTCAGCGACATTATTTTGTAATAAAATACACCCTCCCCTTTACAATCAGCCAGATACAGCAGCCTGTCCCCCCAGTCACTGCTTGATTACAAATGATCAATGTTCGAAGCCATAATCGACTGAGAAAGATTTTAACGTGTTAATTTCATTCAATAGGCCGTTTTTGGTTTCATCTAAGCAGTAATTTCTTTTTGGGTGGAAAGTCTGAAGCGGTTCTCTATTTTCAAATTGTGGCCTCCGGTGGGTGACCTGGGCAATAAGGGGTATGATAATGGCGGGGGAGAGAGGGCAGTGGGGGAGTGATGAGGGAGAGGGAAAGAAAGGCGAACGGAGGGTGTGTGTGTATTGTCTGGACGGAGTGTGAGTAAAGACAGTGAGAATGATTGTGAGAGAGTTGGCATGTTAAACGTGTCAAATGGAAAATCCACATAAATAATATGTAAACAAGAAGGTCATGAAACAATAATAAGCATTTCTTCCAAACATATGAGATGCCATTCATGTATCGATTTCTCGTCGGTGGTGCGCCTCGAAGTGAGAGGTCTGTGGGTGGAGCTGTGAAAACAACATATTACTAAGAATGAGGGTGTGAGTAACAATGAGCTTATTGTGAAAATTGTTTGGTTTGGGAGCGCTTAAGCAATGCAACGATCCATTTTTTTTTGCGGGCGACCCGTTCCGTTGGTGATGTCAGGTGAGAGGGGGTCGAAGGGAAGGGGTCGGAGTTGTGGAGATGGCCGAATCGAGGCACTTCGACTGCGCAACAGTCTGTGTAATCAAGTTATGATGAAGTCGGATATGTGATGAGTGAAAGTACTCAACTTTTATGTTGCAAAGAGTGGGAATATGGACTGAGGCGACGGAGAGACACAGTTTATATAAGGCGAAAGGTGTTACCACCAACACCCCGCATCGCCGATTTGGTTCCCTTCAGTCAAGAGAGAATATAAATTGGATGAGTGGGAAGAATAGAACCGATATCACTGATAAGTTGATCTGGACGGATGGACGGTGTTAATGAAGGCGAAAAGACGGTCAGCAATGGATACACACAAGCAGTCTCAGCCTTCCTCTGTCACAACCATCGAAATCAGTGCCCACTCACTAAAAAGATCCAGCTCCGTCAGTGCGGTGGAGGGCGTCCAGCTGCCGTCCCCATTCCTCCTCGGCTCCAACGCGGCGGCCACCGCAGCGGCTCCCGCAGCACCGATTCGGTTGTCTGCATGTAGAGGAAAGGATATCAATGTTGGACGCGGGTGAACGAGGGGGTAATTGGGCGTTTTTTGCAGAGTTCGGTTTGAGAATAAACAATTCATTATTTAAAAAGTATCAAGCTATATTGAAATAAAAAAAATTCAAATTTCTGCGAGATGAAAAGTGTTGTTGTCGCTGTATGATAATGTGGAAGGGGTGTTATGGGAGGTGGCTGCGGGTGGAGCTGATCAAAATCTATCCAATGCTGAACGAGCGAATTGGCATGTTATATAAATATGTTGTAATCTTGGGCGCTTCAACATCGACACGCTCGTCGTTGGAAGTGCTTTCCCCCCCAAAGACATGACCATCAATGCAAACGAGCACCTTGACTCTTACTCTGCCACAACCATAAAATCAACACCCACTCACCCAGAAGCCACAGCTCCGTCAGGGCGGTGGACGGAAATGAGCAGTAATTTTTTAATAAATGTAGCAAAGTGTATCTTTTCTTTCACAGTTGCCCCATCGACAATCCATGTTCGTCAGTTTGTGGGGCTTCACAGGGCAATGGACATTTTTATGAGGAAACATATGACGGGTGAGTGGAGGGAATTAAAGCGATTGCCTAAATAGATATGAAAAGGGAGGGCGTCGTGATTTGGATACACGCACGGACTGCCTAACCGTGAATAAACCCGTTTAACTTTCACATTAACCCTTATCGAGCAAACTATTAAAACACATATTGTTATTCTCTGTTTAAGGACACATTTTTACTCTCGTGTTTGGCAGTGGACAGGCGACAAAAAGGTACATCTCATCTCATCTCATCGGAGGGAAGATATGTATAGGCATGAGCAGCCTCAGCCTTCCTTAGCCACAACAATCGAAGTTAGCACCCACTCACCTCCAAGGCTCAGCAAGGTCAGTGCGGTAGAGGGCGTCCAGCTGCCGTCCCCATTCCTCCTCGGCTCCAACGCGCTCGCCACCGCAGCGGCTCCCGCATCGCCGATTTGGTTGGCTGCAGTAAGCAGTGCGAAGCATGCGGTTGGTGAAAGGCGGTGAGCGACATCAACAACAAAACTGTTGCGGACCACATTGAGTGACTGGGCGAGGAAAGACAATATGTATGGAAATGAACAACAATATTCAAAGAAGGTAGCATGGTGTGTTTTATTTTTCATAGTCGCCCCATCGACCAACCACGTTTGTCAGTTTGTGGGGGCTCGCTGGGCCAATGTATGAAGGAACAGATGACGGGTGAGTGGATGGAACAAGACCGAAAGCCAAATGATATACAGGATGATACATAAGGGAGGGCGTCGTGATTTCAACACACGCACAGGCTGCACCATCGTCAATATTACTCTATCTATGGTTTGTCCACAGAAATCCTTTTTGAGCAAATCGTTCAAACCATGGCCTTTGTGTCTACGACACCTGCTTTTATTTTTAACAGAAGTGCAGCCCCCGAAGCAAGTCTCGACCACGGTCAACAAATCCACTGTGTTGTGATTTGGGTTCACAGGCCTCTATTTGACAAATGGCGGCGGACCGACGGCATATTGTTATTTCTGTGGTTAGTAGTGGAAAGGTGGCAACAAGGTGCATCTCATACGACAAGCATCAGAGCGAATCGCGAATGGTCCGTTTCGATGGCATTCAATGAAGGGATAAATCAAAGGTTCAGCGAAAAGGGAAGAGTTGCTTTTGATAGGGTCAGGTGCACAACCGTCGACTGATTGAATGGTTATCGAATCAAGCGCTCCATTTCAAAGGTGCATCGGAGAGTAAGAGAAACTCCTGTTGTTGTAGTCAGTCTGCTCAAATGGATGTCGGCGGTGGTGGGGGTGGTGCACAACAAAGCCGAGGAAGCACAGCCGTTGAATCAATGGATGCTCGAGTCGTAAGTTTGAATGACAACCGAAACACAGCACCCACTCACCCCGGTGGATGTGGCTGTAAAGTAAACCATGCAACAAATGGACGAATTATATTATGAACGAAGGTCTTCAGCTGCCAACAGTGGATACACATGAGCAGCCTCATTCTTCCTCTGTTACAACCATCAAAATCTACACCCACTCACCTGCAAGAACCAGCTTCGTCAGTGCGGTGGAGGGCGTCCAGCTGCCGTCCCCATTCCTCCTCAGCGCCAACGCTCCGGCCACCGCAGCGGCTCCCGCATCGCCGATTTGGTTGTCTGCATGTGGAGGAGATGATATCAGTATTGGGTGTGGGTGAACGAAGGGGGGGGGAAGTGTGGTGGGGGAGTCGGTGGTTGACATTCAGACAACAAGATTCAGCGACATTCTTTTGTAATAAAATGCACCCCTTCCCCTCTACAGTCAGCCAGATTCCCCAACCTGACCCCCGAGTAACTGCTTGATTACAAATGATCAAGGTCCAAAGCCCTGATCGACTGACAAAGATTTGAACGCGATTTTTCAATTCAGTTGGCCGTTTTTTGGTGTTATTTAATCAGTAATTTGTTTTTGGGTGGAAACTCTGACGCGCTTCTCTATGTTGAAATTGTGGCCTTCGGTGGGTGACCTGGGCAAGTGGTATGATAATGGAGAGGGAGAGAGGGCAGTGGGGGAGTGATGAGGGAGAGGGAAAGAAAGGTGAAGGGAGTGTGTGTATTGTTTGAAGGAGGATGACAGTGAGAGTGGTTGTGAGAGGGTTGGTATGTTGAACGTGTCAAATGGCAAATCCACACAATAAATATTATGTAAATAGGAAGATCATGAAACAATAATAAGCAGTTCTTCCAAACATATGAGACGATGCCCATTCATATATTGATTTCTCGTCGGTGGTGCGCCTCGAAGTGAGGGGACTGTGGGCGGAGCTGCGACAACAACGCATTACTAAGAATGAGAGTATCACTACTGAAAACGAGCTTATTGCGAAAATTGTTTGGTTTGGGGGCGCTTTGGTAGCAATGCAACGATCCATTTTTTTGTGCGAGCGACCCGTTCCGTTGGTGATGTGTCGTGAGAGGGGGTCGAAAGGAAGGGGTCGGAGTTGTGGAGATGGCCGAATCGAGGCACTTGGACTCCGCAACTGTCTGTGTAATCAAATTGTGATGAAGTCGGATATGTGTTGAGTCAAAGTACTCAACTTTTATGTTGCAAAGAGTGGGAATATGGACGGAGAGGAGAGACAGTGTGCATATAAGGCGGAGAGACGGAGAGACACGACGGGCGCTGTTTATATGAGGCGAAAGGTGTGACCACCAATACTCCGCATCGCCGATTTGATGAACGAAGGTATTAAACAGCCAACAATGGATACACACGAGCAGCCTAATTCTTCCTCACTCACAACCATCGAAATCAGCGCCCACTCACCTTCAAGACCCAGCACCGTCAGTGTGGTGGAGGGCGTCCAGCTGCCGTCCCCATTCCTCCTCGGCTCCAACGCCCCGGCCACCGCAGCGGCTCCCGCATTGCCGATATTGTTGCCTGCATAAAGAGGAGATGATATCAATGTTAGACGTGAGCGAACGAGGGGAGGGGGGTGTGTGATGTGGGGGAGTCGTTGGGTTTTAGGGTTTTTCGCGGATTTTGATAACACTAAAGGAAGTGGACTTGAAAAGAAAATAATCCAAATTTCTGCAACACAAAATCACTGACCCACTAAACCCTTTGACTTGTTCACCGAAATCCTAACTTATTCACAGAGAACATGTTAAACCATATTTTCAAAAAACAAGGCCATTATGTCTATGATAATTGCTTTTTATTTAAACAAGACCACTACGGTCAACTTATCCATTGTCCTTCAATTCGGGTTCACAGCCCTCGGCTTCTATATGATGGCAAACCAACGACATTTTATTGTTATTCTCGTGGTTGGCAGTGGAAAGGGGGCAAAAAGGTGCGTCTCGCACAGCAGCCGCTCGCCACAAAATCATTTTGAGGATCAAATAATTCGAGGACGGACGGAATTTCGAAAACAGACTAAATTACGTGAAATACCGTGCAAAGTCCCTTTTTGTAATCAGAAATTATCAATGACTGTCGGTGTCGTCGTTTCGAATTCATTGAAACTTTGCGGAGTAACATAATTGGTCGAAAATACAATTGAAGGCGAAAAGGACGACCAACAATGGATACACACGAGCAGCCTCAGCCTTCCTTAGCCACAACAATCGAAGTTAGCACCCACTCACCTCCAAGAAGCAGCCCCGTCAGTGCGGTGGAGGGCGTCCAGCTGCCGTCCCCATTCCTCCTCGGATCCAACGCGCTCGCCACCGCAGCGGCTCCCGCATCGCCGATTTGGTTGCCTGCATGTGGAGGAGATGATATCAGTATTGGGTGTGGGTGAACGAGGGAGGAGGGGGGGGGGGGAGTCACTGGGCGCTTTTCGCAGATTCCAATTTCAGGATAAACGAATAAGGATTACAAGACAATCAGGTTGAAATGAAAGTAAAGTAACATAAATCTAGCCTCAGCTTCGCTCACAACCATCAAAATCAGCGCCCACTCACCGTGAAGAGTCAGCAACGTCAGTGCGGTGGAGGGCGTCCAGCTGCCGTCCACATTCCTTCTCGGCTCCAACGCCTCGGCCACCGCAGCGGCTCCCGCATCGCCTATTCGGTTGCCTGCAGTAAGCAGTGCGAAGTATGGGGTTGGTGTGAGGCGGTGAGCGGCATCAACAACAAAACTGTTGCGGAACACAATGCGTGACTGGGTGAGGAAAGACATCATGTATGGAAATGAACAACAATATTCAAAGAAGGTAGCATGGTGTTTTTTATTTTTCATAGTCGCCCCATCGACCCACCACGTTCGTCAGTTTGTGGGGGCTCGCTGGGCTAATTTATGAAGGAACAGCTGACGGGTGAGTGGATGGAACAAGGCCGAAAGCCAAACGATATACGGGAGGATATATTGAGGAGGGCGTCGTGATTTCAATACACGCACGATCGTCTAAACCCGGGCCTTTGTGTCTATGGCACCTGCTTCTATTTTTTTACAGAAGTGCAGCGCCCGAAGCAAGTCTTGACTACGGTCAACAAATCCACTGTGTTGTGATTTGGGTTCACAGGTGGCAAGAAGGTGCGTCTCATACGACAAACATCAGAGCGAATCGGGAATGGTCCGTTTCGATGGCATTCAGTGAAGGGATATATCAAAGGCCAATAGAAGTTGGAAGAGTTCCTTTTGAAAGTGTCAGGTGCACAACCGTCAACTGAAAGAATTTCGAATCAAGCGCTCCATTTCAAAGGCGCATCGGAGAGGACGACAAATTTCCATTTTTGTAGTGAGTCTTCCCAAATGGACGTCAGCGGTGGTGGGGGTGGTGCACAATAAAACCGAGGCGGCACAGCCGTTAAACTAATGGATGCTCGAGTCGTAAGTTTGAATGACAACCGAAACACAGCACCCACTCACCCCGATGGATGTGGTTGTACAATAAACTGTGCAACAAATGGACGAGAAATATGACGAGCGAAGGTATTGGACGACCAGCAATGGATACACACGAGCAGCCTCAACCTTCCTCAGCCACAACCATCAAAATCAGCGCCCACTCACCATCAAGATGCAGCTTCGTCAGTGCGGTGGAGGGCGTCCAGCTGCCGTCCCCATTCCTCCTCGGCTCCAACGCCCCGGCCACCGCAGCGGCTCCCGCATCGCCGATTCGGTTGACTGCATGTAAAGGAGATGATGTCATCAATGTTGGGCGTGGGAGAACGAGGGCATGGGTTAAGTTGGGGGTTGAGTGGGCGTTCGCAGATTTCAATTTCAGAATAAACAGTTCACAAAAGAATATGGTTGAAATAAAAGTAAAATTAAAAAAAGGGAATAAAATGGACGGATATGATGATGAACCAAGGAATTCGACAGCCAACAATGGATACACACGAGCAACCTCAGCATTCCTCTGTCAAAACCATCAAAATCAGCGCCCACTCACTAAAAAGAATCAGCTCCGTCAGTGCGGTGGAGGGCGTCCAGCTGCCGTCCCCATTCCTCCTCGGCTCCAACGCGCTCGCCACCGCAGCGGCTCCCGCATCGCCGATTTGGTTGCCTGCATGTGGA
>JAPMLY010001056.1:67500-107500 GCA_026401115.1 Tetraselmis chui | reverse complement strand
ACCGTTGGCACTTTACTGATACCAAGAGCGATCGACGCCGCGTGCTCTTCCAGCTGAGCGGCGTTTCCAAACAGGTCTTGCAGAATCTGTGCCAAGTCGCGAAACCCCCGACCCCGGTCCGCCTCCAACGACTTGTAATTGATGAGCACTACCACTGTGACGCTCTTCGCCGCGTAAATGGCTTGTTTAACGTTGACCGTATTGGCGATGTTGATCTCCGCCCCTCGGTTGTCGAGGAAGCCGGGGCAGTCCAGGTAGGTGAAGTTCTCATCACTGCAGATTCCGGGAATGAAGGTCATGCTCTGCTTGCCGTGCCCAATCTTTGCTGCGGCCAGCTCCCGCCTCTTCGAGCCTTTTTTCACCCGTATGGCGGTTTGAAGAACGTCCGGATTGGGTCTAAAGCTTTCCATCTCGCAGCCGTGCAGAAAGTTGACCATCGTGCTCTTCCCAGCACCGGTATTCCCTATAAACATGAGGAGGTCCTTGCCCGTCGCTTGCTTGGCGCGGGTGGCACCGACGGCGATGCATCCCGTGAGACACTCGACCTGCTCCTCCACGCTCAGAGCGAGGTGAGGGTTTTGCAGCTTCTTGAACGCCACCTCCGGGAGATCTTGCTCCGCCAAGTCCTCCATCTCCTCCTGCGTGAGACCGTCGACGGCTCTGATCAGATTCGAGTCTATCGCTCCTCGCGTTTTCAACGGTCCTGCTGAATCCTTCGACGTTGTCGCCCCGTCATCTGGTGTATTCGAGATTCGAAACAATCGTCAGAGAAATTAAAAACATAGCCCTACCAAGAAACAAACGAACGAAGGGATGAAATCGATCACGACAGACGGGGAAGTGACACCATTAACCGCTTTCATTCGGATAAACACTGAAGATCGGCTATGTAGCGACTAAGTGAATACAGACGATACATATAACGACGTGAGTCGTTGAATTAGGAATGGTGCCGAAGATTACAACAACGAACTGTTTGTGTAACACGTCATAGGGAATTTAACATACTAACCACGGTAGCGCGCTCAGCCCAGTAGAAAACACGCAGTGTTCGGCGGACCTGAAGCAGTAAACGGGTCGATGGGCGGTCTGAGTAAGTCCGCAAGCATCTTAATCTGTCTCGGAGAAATTTCCTCCGCCGGGCAGCTGAGGTCGATGTGCATGTGCTTTCGGTATGGCTTGAGCAGCCCATTCCATAAAGTAGCGTCGGATGCGCCCTTCTCCACGACGACCGGCACGATTCCGTCCGGCCGCGTGTCGACTGCATACTTGAACTCGAAGTAGCAGTAGTCGCTCTGCGGGTTTTGAGCAGCCATTTCAGAGGAATAATCGCGCAAGCTTGGCGCCAATACATAAATACATGAAAAATGCGAAGCATGAATAGCACATAATCGACCCGAAATAACTACAAAAACACAGGTTTGAGTTATTTGTGAAGCCGCAACGATGCGCCATTGTGCGCATCGGCTCAATGAAATGTGTGTCAACTGTTTGTGAACATGTGCGAGTTGGGATTAGTATATGCGACCTCCAGGTAATTTATTTTGAAAGCATGTGTTTTTAGAGAAATTCCATATGTAATTAAAGAGTTTCGAATGGGATGGGGGTTTCAAGGTGTAAGCAAGGCTCAAGCCCTACACTCCAGATTTTCACATGGGGCCATGAGGCGACCGCCGGCCACGGAGTATAAAATCGGTAATCATGGAATCATTTGCTTGCAATTATACACTAATTACACGCGTGCTTATTCATAATAAGGGGGGGGGGGGGGGGGGCTTCAACATCCAAGTGTGTGTGCGGTAGTGAGACACTCCTGTTCAAGACCACCAGAGTTGCATTAGCGTGTGAATACCAAACCAATTAGCACTTGTATCCAAATTGGACAAAGTGATAAGCAGTCGCATTGCAAAGATGGAATATCTGTTTACAAACTATGTGCTAAGCTGTGATAATCGGAGAAACATACATCATTATTCAAAACAAGCCATACAATCTCTGCGCTACCTCTGCAGCAGGGGCAATGATGGCTTGTACATCATCGCTAAAACTTTCTGTGTCTTGTATTGTAAGAGTTCTGCCTGACTGCTGCAAAAGAATGACAGTGTTCCGATCGCCCGAGTCAAACAGGAATAAAAAAATTGCACTGACACGCGTTTATTCCGCAAGGAACATACATACAACAACTAACATACATACACATAGGGATGAAACCCTCTGAAATCAAAGCTGTGCAAGTAGTTCTTCACGAATCATCAAGGAGGTAGAGAAAATCAAACACAAACACAAGGCGATAAGTGCCAAACAAACAATAATATAGTATGCAACACGAACTAATGTACTAGAACGTCCAGCGCAGCAGCTGTTTACTTGAGTACATACCGAATCTTCGGAGGCGATTTTCCTGAGGTACTCGGATGTTATGAAGACTACCACGAATCGTGAAGCATCAACGCCCCGGATAAGCTCCCTCTTGATGTGCCCATGGTTCAAGTGGTCCTCGTCGATCCAAATGCGCACACCGGCGTTGAGGAGCCGTTTGCCGATGTATTTCACCTGCGAGCGACCGCAAGCCACACACACAGGCATACAAAAATCAACAGCATAGAATAACCAAACATTAAGAAAACACGCTGATCGATTCTGAGTCGCCTGCATTATGCCGTCATCATCAGCCCGAACGAATAAAACCTCTACTCACATGTACACCGAGGACAACAGCACGTGGGGGGGGGGGGGGGGGGGGGGGGGGGGGGAGGGGGGGGGGGGGGGGGGTCCCGTCAGTTCGACGGTGCAACACACGCGCTGCTACAAGCTGCTAAAAAAATACTGCTACGCTACACTTATCGATAATAAGACAAACGGGTACGCTCGACTTGATGATAGGTCAGCAAGGGATAAAAAGTCACGTCGTTCACGCAATCACTCCATAACAGTCTTTACATACTTCACGTACATACCGGACGACCATGAGCCAGCAGGGATGGAAAAGACGGACGGGGAAAAATTAAAACAAATAAAGAGCCGCGCCCTTCCCCGTCATTTAAGCACAATAGGCCGTCAGCAGTTTCCACTGTCGCTACAACAGGCAGGGTGGACGCACGCACGCCCAAATAGTTAAAGACGGTCGACCGGTGATCAGGACGCGCCACAAAAGCTAATCGCATGCATGTACGATCACTTTATATGCCTGTAACCCTATCTATCGCTCGGGGGGGCGGGGGGTACCAAGCCGTGATTGTTCTTGTCAGCACCCCAATTGTGAGAAAGAAAGGCGTCAAATTGGTAGCCGTCGCTAGCTGTGGGCCGGTCGGTGGAGTTGCCACCCGGTACTTGCGGCGACTCCGGTGACCCAGAAGTTGCCTCCGCGGCCCTACTGCCCTCTCCTCTCGGCGGACGACGAGCCTCGTCGTTGTGCCCAGGGGTACCCGAATCCATCGAGCTACCGCAGCCCATGCTGCAGGCGGGGGTAGTCAACCAGTATCGGCCGTACGTACACTTACTCGAGCCCAGAAATCGTGCCCTTGGATTAAAGGAGGACAGAAAGGGTATGATGCTGCGCCGCCGTGACAATGCGGAGGCACAAGCCGGTGCGGCAAGAAGATGCGGTAGATCGGGCACGGCACTCGTCGCCTGCCTTCGCCACATCTGACGTGTGAGCTCGATACCTGTACATATTTGCAGTACACGTACATACACCAAGCGAATAATGTACGGCGATGACAGTCGCGATATAGTAGTGAGTGATGATGTGTGGTGGGCGCTGGTGCTGAGAATGTAGTAAGTGCCCGTATATTTACAAATAAGAAATTAGTGAAAAACTGACGGAACGGGAAATACAATATTCTGTCCTTATCTACGCGCGCCTTTTCACTCCCGTACACCGCAAAGAAGCGCGTTATTTCTGCCTTCATAGCTTGCATTACAGGTACCCGTACCTTTAAGCGCCTTTCGCAACCGTAGGACGACATGAAATTTCGCTAATCTGTACAAAGACGTACTATAACCGTTAAATTTCACCCCCTCCCACGCTGTCAAAATGCCAGAGCATTGTATTTCGCACCTGTATTGAATATGGGCAGTGCTGACGCTGTGGCATGCGCCTTCCTGTGCCTGCTCGGGCTTAATCCTTAATTAACTACAGGTTTTTCCCTTTTTTTGCTTGGTGGCCCCGACTGCTTTTGGTTTTATTATGTGAAGCATTTCGTGTGGCTATCAAACTACAGTAGCCGACAGTACCTAGGTACTACTAAAAGGGTGTGCGTTGTCGACCGACGAATAGGGCACCAAAACGTCCGCAAAATTCACTCATCTTCTGCCAGATTGCCCGTTACACTGGTATCTCGGTATTCTGGCATTTGTGGGCACTTCGCACCGAGCCCGGAGAGGCGGCGGACCTCTCAATCATGGCATCTTGGCCGGGGTTGGTTGAACCTACCGTTATATTTTTCGAACTCTTGCCCACAACGCACCACGCCAAACGAGCGCCCCAAATTATATGCACGGGTAGTCCTCGACCCAAACAACACTCCCACGCGGTGTTGGCTCCTTTGGGAAAAGGCGCAAGCGCGGGCAATCGCCGAGGAAAGGTAAAGTACCTAGGTACTAAGGACGTCGACTTTATTATATCGACAACCCTTATTGTCG
The DNA here is from genome assembly GCA_026401115.1 of Tetraselmis chui. Classification (NCBI taxonomy): domain Eukaryota; kingdom Viridiplantae; phylum Chlorophyta; class Chlorodendrophyceae; order Chlorodendrales; family Chlorodendraceae; genus Tetraselmis; species Tetraselmis chui. Next base: position 102,856 of record JAPMLY010001056.1, on the reverse strand, counting down.
CCGCAACTGCCTAGCACGAGGCAAGACTGAGCGGGAATATTGTGCAAAACGTGGAGGTAGCAAGGGAAGCACATATTGTTTATTTTTACATCAGCGACGTTGATGGTGTAAGTTCTCGTGTCGATTTAAGTGGATTATGGTAAAGGCGCCCGCAAAACACGCTCCGGCTTGCTATCCAACAGTTTGAGCAGAGTAGACTCTTCCACACATAGCACAAGGGCAGAAAGCTACACCTAATTTACAAATGGACTAGCCGTCTTTGCGGCGCTATATGCATACCGTGTGTGCCTCTCGGGTTACCTACTTATCGGCTTTTATGTTTTATACTACGGGGTTTTCCCCTGATCGTGCGTATGCCGCCCCTTTCTATTCATTAATATTGCGCTTAAAGCTGCTTTCCGCCTTAATTGTTGATAGAAAAATCAATAAAGCATCTCACATACCTCTTCAACCTGAAGGTTACATGGAATATGCATGGTCCGGTGTTAACCGCTGGTGCGGCAACTTGCTGAGATTTATTTGTTACCGCTGCCCTACTTTACTGCCCTACTACGCTGCCCTAATATTTTTGTTGTTACCGCTGACGTATAGTGCACCGTGAGTTTGCATAGCAGCCGTATTCACGTAATATTGAATACGTCCCTCATCAGTTAACTATTATGAGATTCCTGTATCTTTTCTGTCCCCAAATAATAAAATAATAATTTCTAAAAAACTATTTTCTAAAAATTTGAATTCAAATTCTTTTAATAAATTCTTTTCTGTCCCGTACTGCCAGTACCCGTATTTCCCGGCAAGTCCCGTACTGCCCGTACCCGTACTGCCGAACTCTCGGACGACTGCCCGGCAAGTCCCGTACTGCCCGGCAAGTCCCGTACTGCCCGTACCCGTACTGCCGAACTCTCGGACGACTGCCCGGCAAGTCCCGTACTGCCCGGCAAGTCCCGTACTGCCCGGCAAGTCCCGTACTGCCCGTACCCGTACTGCCGAACTCTCGGACGACTGCCCGGCAAGTCCCCGTACTGCTACCCCGCAACGCCCCCTCCAGGCTGTCGGCCGACCGACATGCGCTGCCGCAACCACTCACGCCACCCCCCAAAAAAACCCGGTACCCTCCGAAAGGGTACTCTTTTTTGTCGCTAAATGGCACCGGTGCCGGTGCTTGCGCTACCACTCGCTCCACACCGGGGAGGGCGGTACCGAGTACCAAGTACTCCAACAAAACTGTTTATTTCTTTATATTGCTATAGGCACCTAACTTTTGGCAAACTTCTAAAACGTCCTGGTACTCGGTACCCTGGTACTCTTCTTTTTTGTTCGCAAAAAAATAAGTAAAGAGTACCGATGCCCGTTGCTAACGCAACACCTCAAACCACACCGGGGCCTCCGCACAGTACCGGGTTGCACCGCCGGCCGGCCGGACCGCCTCCGCCTCCGCCGACCGCAACCACTCACGCCACCGCCGAGGAGGAGGATTTAATATCGCAGCACGCCGCTGTACTTAGCGACTGTACTGAGCGACAGATTGAAAATTAGCGACTGTACATGGCGACTGTACTAAGCGACCTACTGTAGTTAGCGACAGAATGAAATTAGCGACACACGCGAGTGCCCCCCGATCGAGCGCCCCGCCCGCCCCGCCCGCCCCGCCTATAAAAACGCCGCGCACGCCACAATTCCGCTCACACCTTCAAGCTCTATAGGAGTCTCCCCGTGCCCAACCCGAGATCCCCGGGGTCGCTAGGGAAGGGCATCGTAGCGACCAATCCAATCTCGTCCCCGCAAGATAATAATTCCGGTGTGGCTTCGGCCACGGGGTCACTTGCACTAGGGCGAGCTTGGCTTGGTCGCTTAAGGGTGCCTATATCTTGTTGGTGTCTTCTTCGGGATCCCTACCTTCGGGTATTGCGTGTGGCTTCGGCCCGACTCGTTGAATGCTTGCATGTCATGATTTGCTAACGTGTGCTTGCAGGTCGTCGTCACCACCAAGGACGGAATTCACCCGCCCCGCCCCGCCCCGCCCCGCCCCGCCCCGCCCCGCCCCTTGTCTATTTTCGCGAAGGAAGGACCGTAACTATTGCTTGGTGTGCTTGCAGGTCGTCAATGCTTTACCGGTGTTTTTAAACACCACCAAGCATGGAAATTTCACTTGTCTTACGAGGTCTTTGTCTTTGCCTTTGTCTTTGTCTTTATATTTTTCAATTTCAATTCAATTTCAATTTCATTTCCAAAACCCAAATGCTCCCGCGCCGACTCCTTGCACTCACGCCACCGCCGAGCACTCGCGCATGCGCCATGGCTAGTCGGCAGGGTTTGTCGCGTTATAAATCGCCGTTGCCTCTTCCCTGGTCAACGGGCGGTCGTCGATTGTTACTTTTGTCGCATATCCGTTCCACCAGAAAGGACTGCTATGTGGCTGTGTTCCCCATCCGTTGTTCACACCTATGAACATCCTATTGGACTCCATTGACGAGATGTTCCACACACCCAAAGATCTGGTTACAAGAGCCGACCCGTTTGTACTTGCGTGCATCGTCCAGTGGTGATCGTCCACCGATATGGCGAAGAAATGCCACGTGTTTTTAGCGAGGTTTGTTTCTGGTTCGTTTAAGACCCAGCTATATAGCCGGTTGTTTGAAAGGTACAATATCCCCAAATTCTCTTTCCTTAGCACTAGAAATCGTCTTTCATCGGAGCTGTCGACTAGCGGCTTGATCCAGAACGTCATCGACCATGTTCCGGACCGTACGTACTCGCCGTAGTTCACCCCCGATTGACTGATATCGACGAATCTCACGTAGGAACTTGACCCGTTGAATTTGATCGTATCGCCCTCGGCGACTATGTTGTTTCCGTGCTCCACCAATTTCGTGTCGAGGTAATGGCGGAAATGCACGTGTCCGATCGGCTGCGGCCCCGCCGTGTTGCCGCGGGCATCAATGAGCTCCACCCAAAAGTAGTGGGTCCCGCCCTCGAGCCCGCTCACCGTGGTGACGCCATCCAAGTACCGTTTGACGCCGGTAGCGTGGTTTTTCGTCGACGAGTTGAGCACCGCCGCGGTGACGTTGGTGTACTCCGCCGGAACTTCGTCGACGGTGTTTCGGTAAAGCCGTACCTCGGTGACGCCACTCATCTTACTGAGGTAGAGTAAGATTTTTCGATGCACCCGGGGATATTCGGAGCGTTCTCCTCTAGCCGGCTCATCACATTGCTCGTGTGCCTTATAAAGTCGCCCTCCGACGTGTATTCGGCATTATTGAGGAGGCGGAGCGTACATTCCGTATTTATGTCCCGGACCACTTCCCCGAACCGTGACGAATAATCGTTGTGCCGCTCAGCCTTGTTCGGCCATTCGAGCCCCCGATTCACCGCAGCCACGGACCCGCTGAGAAGTGAAAGACATCCGCTCACGATGGCGGGAACCCCGGTGGTAGCCGAAGGCTGCCCGATCCCGTACGTGAGGTTCAGACACCCCACGCCGAGACTCAGTGCGACGGTGGTGAACAACGCCATGTCCGCACGTCCCTTGAAGAAACAATAGGAATCCTCATGTAGGCGCTTGAGCTTTTTCGCATGCGTACGCCACTTCTCGAGCAGAGGGTTGTCGATGCGAACGGCGGTGTCGCTTTCGCTCATGTTTGTAATCAACGAAGAAAAATGGTGCCGGGTCTTATGTCAATCCCGCTCACATCAATCATTGTAAGCATCCTCGGCTCCTCTACCGTGTTCCCGATAGAATTTTTTCGGATGCTCGTGGTGAAGCCAAGTAGATAGTTCCACGGTGGGAGGTAGGTGGTTACATCGGGCCTATTGGTGTCCGACAGCCGCAGGTTTGTTTGGATGAGTGGCATTGTGTTACTACGTGTCGAAGAAAGAAAGCGTGAGGGTGATACTGAAGGCGTCGGCGGTGTTGACCTCTATAGAGCTCTCCACCATTTCCGGGGCTGAATCGTCCTCATCAACGTCGAGGATGCCGCCGGTTTCAGATTGTGGCTCGAAGATTTCCACAAAGCCCTCGTGCAGCCCCGGGCGCAAAACACTCCCAGGGAACTTCGCCGTTCCGAGCGTATGGCGGAAGGTCATTCTTCGTCTGGTATTTGATAGAAGGTAAGACAAATTACGTACGCCGTGGACTCGCCACTGCCAAGCTCAATGAACTGCGTCGCGGTCCGCAGCTGAAGGTCGATCTCGCCTACGTTGTCTAGAGGCCGCCGGATCGGAATCCCCACAGTGTCCTCGTTAACACCTTTCAGAGTGAGCTTCTGTCCCACGTAGCTCAGTGCGTCTTGCGCGCGTGATCCCGGCAGAAATCCAAGGACGCTTAGGCCTTGGTACGGGTCGTCGACGAAGGTCCTGCTAGTGATTGCGAGCCCGTACGCTTGCGCGCCGTAGAGGTGAATCAAAGAGCAATGCGAGACCGCGACTTGCCACCTTGTGCCGTCGTTTCGGTCCATACGGAAAGAGCGGAAGTCGACGGGGACCCTTTCGTTTGGTCCGTGGACATTCATCCACACGTGAAAGAAGGGCGGATAAATGCTACGCTCGGGCTCTTCCACCCAGAAAACGAGGCTAAAGGTGAAATCGTTTACGAACGTAGGCGTCCACGGGAGCACACTGGTTCTAAGCTTCGTCGGGCCCTGAAGGAGGTAGAAAGACATGTCACCGCGTACTAGCCGCGAACCGTCGCATATCCCAGCGCACGTGTTGCTTTGGACGTACGACGAATCAGCCATCTCGCCAAATACGTTCCCGCCACGCCAAGACTGAAAAAGACCTAGGATTGAGTCGTTGTTTGCGGGATCCCAGCTTTTGTAGCAGTTTGATTGTCGGATCGACGGAGAGCACAGCATAATCGAAAGGGGGTCGGGCTCCACACCTGTGAAGCCGGTGATCGGTGTACACCACTCCAGCGCGAAGCGAACATGGGGTTTTCCTTGGAAGCCGCTGCCGTTTTGGAAGGCGGGCGTGCGAACGGTGAAGGCGTGTTTCTCGCCGCTCACGCGCTCTTGTGTGCTAACTACGATTCTGCGCGCGACCATTTGTGTAATCAGTAGAAAACATTTACAAGCCCATCCGCTCCGACCACGATAAAGCCATCGTAGTGGGAAAACACGTCGACCGTTACGCTTGCGTCTAGTGAGGTATCGAAATTCACTGTGAGATGCGACACCGACGTTGAAACATCGACACCGTTCTGCGAGAACATGGACTTGTGGCTCTGGGACTCAAGGTCGGTGGCGATAAGATATTTCCCCTCGTCGAGCCCCCAGGTCCCATCCGTCACAATCCCCATATGCTCTATGGACCCGTAGCCGTGGAACGCCTTCTGTGTTTCAGCCCAAGCCTCAGCGTCGGAATCCACGGGCTTTGATGGGGTTAATACTCCGTTGATGGTGTACTGATAACGCCCCGTGTTTCCCACCACATTCTTGCGCTCAGAGACATATTTGATGCTGCTATAGTCGGTTGCGTCCTTCCGGAACAGTGCTATCAGCGTTTTCAACGACTTATACGGTGAAGAAAATGCCATCGACATCGAGCTGCTTCCATTTGGGGCGATCCACCGGTGCTGAGAGAAAGTGGAATACGGAATGACGATCCCACCGCTATTGGCCTCAACCAAGGCACGATCGACGGTGGGATCCAGGTGGATCATCTCTGCCACGTACTCGACGTCTTTGAGCACCCATGGCCTATTCCCCTCTTGAACCTTCTCCAAATCCCCCAAGGTCAATTCAAGTGTCAAATGCGTGCGTGCCATAGCCCCTACAGGTAGATATTTCTGTTGGTTTGTGCCTATGATAGCACTCATCAGGGGAATGCAGAAGATCCTGCTGTCTGTAGCATCTACTTCCCTACCAAATCCCTCGGAGATCGTTCCGGTAGTCTCCATCTGGATTTTGTCCCCGGTGACGTCGAATAGTGCGTGGACAAGGGCGTTGTACTCCTCGATATTCTCCAACACACCGCCGCCGGCCCCACCGGATGCAGAGACCTTGAGCGAGCGGATGATTGCATGAGCTGAATAATCGAATTTGAAAGATGCCATTTCGCTTGCTGCATCCAAATTTTGTAGCGTGAATTTCAAATAGCTCTGCCTTGAATTCAAGTACTCCCCGCGGTTCCCTGTGGGAAGTACAAAACGGATCGTGTTTCCCGGTAGGAAGCCGCTGGATCCGTTCTCGGGGTAGATATGCACACGGCTTTTGGTCGCCGGCGCCGCCACGGGCTTATTCCCGTACACGAACGAGTCGGAGAGTGAGCTTCGCACTTCGCCCATGGTTCTTTATAGTAACGTCATAGAAAAAAAAGTTTCGTTAGCCTCCTCCTCTCTCAAGCAAAGAGCCCGGTCCTCTCATCCGGCCGTACGCGGATCGGACAGCCGCAGCGTGACCCTTCATGCTGCCAATATCTGCCCCGTTTCCATCAAGAACCCCCTCCACGCCGCCAGCAATCCCGCCGATCCCGCGGGCAATGGCGCCGGCCGACGCGATGCCAGCACCGAGCACGGGGTTAAAGGCGGCGACCGGCGCAGCCGCGGAGAGCATCCATCCGCCGAGCTTATTTCCAGCGACCCGAACCCCGTGGGCGACCTTTTGACCGATGTTTCGAAGGCTGTGGAGCTTTTGACCGATGTAGCGCCCGAGTCCCATGGTTTGTGCGTGTTTGCTATAAGCCTACATTTTTCTTCACATGCGTGCTTTGCCCTTCCTCTCGGCTAGATGTTTTTTAATATATGCCGCCTTTTCCTCCTTACCCCTCCTCTTTTTTCCTGCCGGGAACTCTATTCCCAACCGCTCCGCAAGCTCGTCAACTACTCTTGTTTCAAACATGTGAGGATTGTTAAGAATAAATGAATCATCAAGTCCTGTTTGTTCCCGGTCTTCGAAAGACCGAACAAGCTGTTTGACACCCGATGATGATGGCGCGGAACTCCTCGGGTTCGCCGCTTCCATCATTGGTTTTTCCGGCACAGGCACGGCCTGGGGCATCTGCCTCTCGGTTTGGGCGATGGGTGACGCGGCGTGTTTGAAGTGATCATGCGGTCGCATGATTGAGCTCGCCGCGGGCTGCTGTAAAATCGTCGGTGCCGGGGGGTTTAACCCCATTGTCCATCCACGCGTAAAGGGTAATGGCTCGGGTTGATTTTTTAAATGATATTTATCGGCGGTTTTATCTGTTGTTACTGTTTGTACAACGTTTACGGTTACGGGTTTCGGTTTTCTAGCGGCCGCTCGTGTGCGTGCCGGTTTCTTCATCTTCTTTTCCCGAGTAATCTTGGTCTTCCGCCGCGGCATTGCTGTCATGTATACCTATACGATCGAAATTCTTGTACAGCTCCCCCGTCCCCGTGTCTGCAAACATGAAGGCATAGGGCCGGTCGAAGACAAACCTCATGACCTCGTCCGCTTCATCCCTCGGAAGCGTTATAAGCTCATCGAACAACGCTGTGGATTCCTTCTTGTTCCGGCTCTTGTACATCAAAAAGTGACTGAGCGTCTTGCGTATGCCAAGCGGCATCGAGTTATAAGACTGAACAAGGATGATGATGGACAGCCGGTAGTGGCGGCGATTGAATATCAGCTCGCGAAGAATGTGCTGAATTTCATTATCTTTCAAGGAAGCGGTCACGTCGTCTAGAATTAAAATGCTATTTTTTTCTTTTTCCGCAGATTCCTTCACCGCCTCCCGAATTCCGTCGAGGGTCGCCCAATCTAGGTCGTCGTGCATCTTGTTGTGGTTTTTAAATATGTTACGCTTCAAACTCGCCACGGAGTGAGACGGCATGACAACGTGCACGTGATGGAACGCCTTGCGGTAGGCTTGCTTGCTCGAGAGGAGGTTGACGAGCATCGACGTTTTTCCCGTGCCCGCGGAGCCGATAATCGCCATGAAAAACGGTCGGTCGGGCAGCGGCGACACGATTTGTTCGTGAATTTTCTTGTCACACAAGAAAGCCGGGGGTTTCACTTTGAATTCCGACCGTTGTGTGATGTTGATTCGCATTTAGCACGCCTTTTATAGTACCTTCTTATTTCTTTCGGAGCCACCCCCCATGTTACTGCCTCCAACACTTGGTATTGCTCGTCGGTGAAGCCGAACCCGCCGAAGTTTTCCTTCCACCACGCCGCCGTCCCGTAGTTTGAGCTCCGAGCAAGCAAATGGGGATCTGTCTGGGTGGACTTACTCGCAGAAATGGAGGAAACCGCTTCCCCGTGAACCACCTCCGATCCGATGGTCTCGAGTAGAGAAGAAGTAGACGCCATTCTCTATTTATTTTCTATTGTCTAGTTAGAAAAAAGAAATGACATGGGACGGAGCGATCTCGAACGCGGCGACGGCAGTGACGGAGACGGTTCAGAGCACTCCATTCCTGAAATACCTGGCAATACTGGGGGGAGCGATGTGGTTAGTGGAGAGGTTCAGGCCGGCGAAAAAGAACCAACCGGCCTTGATCCGAAACCAAAAACTAAACGAATAGCAAGCGAGAAAATGAAGGCCGCCCTCCTACGCGCCAGGACGGCAAAGGCTGAAAAGCGCCGGTCACGGACCGAGAAACCAACAATCCAGCCACAGCCCCAGTTTTTCTTCGATATTGTTTAAAAGATGCTCCAGCAGCTGTACTTGGACACGGCGTATGCTGATGCGACGCTCGATGACGGGACCCACGTATTCTCCCTACTCGATCCACTGACCGTCCCCCAGGGTTTCACCATGCAGGTTCGGCTGCTGAACGCGTGGCTCCCGCACACCTATTACGGCATCTTCCAGGGGAATAACACGCTGGTTCTAAAGTACGACGATGGTGGTGAGATTCCGGGAGAGCCGGTCACCATAAAGCTTCCCCACGGCAACCGTTCGATCGACGATATCGTCGCATTCCTAAACGATGGACGACTCGATGAGTACGTGGCGAGTTACGACGAAAACACGAATAAACTGACGCTACTTGCAACGGAAAACGCGGATCATCATGTAGTTATTGGAGAAGGCACCACGTGCACTCGGCTTTTAGGCTTGAATGTTGGTGACTCAGCCAAAATCGTCGATGGAGAGTTGATGCTCACCGCTAGTCGTATCGTGGACTTGACGCGGACTAGCAGCGTTTTCGTGCATAGCAACCTCCTCACTCAAAACCGCGACCCCCGGACTCGGCGCGTGGGCGACATCCTAGCAAAGATCCCCAGCTCCGCCCAGTTCAATGAAATTGACCACTACTCCTCGGACGCCTTCGTGGACGTTTTTAACCGCTATCTAAGCTACGTGAGCATCCGGCTAAGCGATGACGACGGGCGAACTTTGGACCTCAACGGCGGGCGTTTCACGGCGACGTTAAAAATTGCTTTTGCTAAGATTAACAAAGATGAACCAGTCTCGGCAAATATCGGCGCCGCTGCAGCTGAACGGGCGCCGGGCAGTGGAGGTCGACCTATCCCAAATAGAATCCCTGTACCGCGAGCTAGCGGCCCGGGTGACGCTGGAGGAGACGGAAAATGACCGGCAGGACACGGACTTGACGGCGCTCACTGACACGGTGACTGGATTTGCCAACGAGTTCAGCGCGTCGAACATCCGAACCGACAATATCACAGCCATCGGTTTTGACACCGACATCAGCGTGGGCGCCTCCCTTATGCCGACGACGGCGGCTATCGTGGGAGCGATACATTCCCTTGGCAGCGAAACGCATGAGTGGAAGACTGTATTCACTGAGGACGTTATGCTTGCTGGCGCGAGCTTGAGCAACACCTTGGGCGAAATGAGGGAGGAAATAGGCGCCGGATCTAATCTCGTGCAGCACCTGAAGGTCGAGGGAGACGGGTTGATCGGCACCGACCACAACAAACGCGACTTCGGGGCGCTGGACTACCCGTGGTGGACAATATACACAACCGACATCACCGTGAATGACAGCATAAATGCCAACATGCTGAAATCCAGCCGCTCTGATACCGATGACATCACGGTGTTCGCCAATCTCACGCCGAATAACATTGAAATAGGTGGGAACACAATAGGGACGTATACGAAGCCGTGGCAAACCGGGCACTTCCACGACGTATATGCTAAGAACCTATTCGCCCAAAACTCTGAAGGTTTCTCTCGCCGGGCACTTCTCGACGGGGACCAAAACGTTAGCTCCACCATTACCCCAGAGGCTGATACACAAGTGGATTTCGGCTCAACAACGAGGCCATTTAGCAAAGCCTATTTTCAGGACTTGTACGGGCTAGACGCCTCCAGCACGCCACGTAGGGCATTGTTGGAAGGAGGTGATTACGCGACGGAAAATCATACGCACGACGACTACGCTCCTATTGCACACACGCACGACGACGTCTACGCTCCTATTGCACACACGCACGACGACTACGCCGCTGTTGCACACACGCACGACGACTACGCCGCTGTTGCACACACGCACGACGACTACGCCTTGACTACGCATACGCACGATGACTACGCCTTGACTACGCATACTCACGATGACTACGCCTTGACTACGCATACGCACGACGACTACGCCTTGACTACGCATACGCACGACGACGCCTACGCCGCTGTTGGGCACACGCACGACGACGCCTACGCCGCTGTTGAACACGCGCACGATGACTACGCCTTGACTACGCATACGCACGACGACTACGCCTTGACTACGCATACTCACGACGACTACGCCTTGACTACGCATACGCACGACGACTACGCCTTGACTACGCACACGCACGACGACGCCTACGCCGCTGTTGAACACGCGCACGACGACTACGCCTTGACTACGCATACGCACGACGACTACGCCTTGACTACGCATACTCACGACGACGCCTACGCCGCTGTTGGGCACACGCACGACGACGCCTACGCCGCTGTTGAACACGTTCACGATGACTACGCCTTGACTACGCATACGCACGACGACTACGCCTTGACTACGCATACGCACGACGACGCCTACGCCGCTGTTGGGCACACGCACGACGACGCCTACGCCGCTGTTGAACACGCGCACGACGACTACGCCTTGACTACGCATACGCACGACGACTACGCCTTGACTACGCATACTCACGACGACTACGCCTTGACTACGCATACGCACGACGACTACGCCTTGACTACGCACACGCACGACGACGCCTACGCCGCTGTTGAACACGCGCACGACGACTACGCCTTGACTACGCATACGCACGACGACTACGCCTTGACTACGCATACTCACGACGACTACGCCTTGACTACGCATACGCACGACGACTACGCCCCTATCGCACACGCGCACGACGACAACTACGCTCCTATTGCACACGCGCACGACGACGCCTACGCCCCTATCGCACACACACACGATGACGCCTACGCTCCTCTTGCACACACGCACGCATGGAATACCATCACGGGCAAGCCCACTTTTTTCAGCGGCTCGTACAACGACTTGACGGACCGGCCTGACATAGAGGAAATTGTCGAAATACAACTCCTGGCCGCTGGAAGTGATTATGCACTTGAAAATCATACACACAACGAGTACGCCTCGACTGGACACACACACGCGGAGTACGCCACTGTCACACACACGCACACTGGGTTCGCCCCGACCAACCACACGCACGACGACTACGCCTTGACTACGCACACGCACGACGACGCCTACGCCGCTGTTGAACACGTGCACGACGACTACGCCTTGACTACGCATACGCACACTGGGTTCGCCCCGACCAACCACACGCACGACGACGCCTACGCTCCTATTTCACACACACACGATGACTACGCCACTACCGGACACACGCACAATGAGTACGCCTTGACTACGCATACGCACACTGGGTTCGCCCCGACCAACCACACGCACGACGACTACGCCCCGATAAGTCACACGCACACTGGGTTCGCCCCGCTAAGTCACACACACAGTGAGTACGCCCTGACTACGCATACACACACTGGGTTCGCCCCGATAAGTCACACGCACGCATGGAATACCATAACGGGCAAGCCCACTTTTTTCAGCGGCTCCTACAACGATCTCACCGATAAGCCAGGGCCTGCGACGTGGCTGGACCTTCAGGGCCGGCCGAATTGGACAAACTACTTCTCGCTCGGTGGCACCACGGACACCGTGACAATCGGCTCCAACAGCTTCAAGAGCGGTGACTTCGCTCCCAACGGCCAAGGAGTGTATGACCTCGGTGACCCCTATGCCCGATGGCGGCGCGTTTACGTGGATGAGGTATATGCCGACAAGGGTATCGACGCGGGCAACAGTCGCATAACGAACGTCGCAGCCCCGATATCGTACCATGATGCCGCAACTAAAGGGTATGTTGACGAAGCCGTAGGAACGGGCACGACGTCCTTCAACGATATCACTGATAAACCGACGTGGTTGGGCAAATTTTCATATGACGACATCGGGCAGTTCATGGAGCCAGTGCAGTCCTCGAACTATGATATCGTATTGCATGACTCCTTGACACCGGTGTCGAACTCGACGTTCAATATTGGGCAAAACCTGAGGCGATTCCTGTTCGGCTACTTCCAGCGCGTGCGCCTGGGGGAAAACGATCCATACTATGACGACGAGGCTATCACATATGAATTCCTTCGTTCCTACGTCACGGAAAACGCACAGGGTGCATCGTCATGGAGCGGGATAAGCGATAAACCGGCGTGGGTCGACAAGATATCATATGACAACAATGTTGACCCGGAAAATCCTTCAAACTTCGATATAGTGGTGAGCGACAGTATCATTCCGGCCGGTCTTTATAGCATTGGGCGTGATAACAGGCGATTTGTTTACGGCTACTTCCAGCGGGTGCGGGTTTCTGAAACACCGTACGACGACGATGAGGCAGTACCGTTACAATTCATGCGCGATTACGTCGCAGCGAACGCTATGTGGTCGGAATGGAGCGGCATTAGGGGGAGGCCGACATGGACGGACCGATTCAGTGGCGACACAACTACGATCAGAGTAGGAAGTAATTTAGTTCCGAACGCCTTCCAACTAGATATAGGAAGTCTGTCCGCGCCATGGCGGCACATTTATTCTTCATATTTGACTGTATACAGCTTTGCTTACTTCAGTGGATCGCGTATCCAAGGGGTAGGCACCCCGACAAGTGATACCGATGCTGCCACAAAGAAATACGTGGATGACACCGAAACGGACACAAGGTCGTATGTGGACGCACAAAAACATGACCTGTTGAGTCAAATTAGCACATTATCAACACAAATGGGCCATATAATAAGCATCCTAGCGGCCGAGATGAGAGAAGAGGAGATCCCATTCAGAGTAATCTACAGCGAGGATGATAACTCCAAAATGCTTACGGTTGGTCAGGCGAGGGCATTGCATTTCATTTTTCCTGCCTCGCTCCAGAACCACACAGACTTAATTACGGAAGTCAAGCTGACCTTTTCATGTCGCAAAACGACGGGGTTTATATTTCTCAAGGGTCGAAGCACCACAAGCCTAAGTTGGGACATGACCGGCACTGATCTATTGGTACAGGAATCGTTCCCCGCATTTGGATTGTCTACCGGCTCGTTGGATGAGATATTGAACGTGAAAGTTACACTGCGCGTCACAATAGCTTCGAACGTGTATACGGTGGCTTCTACCACTGTGAAGGTGCGTGACCGTTTGGAGCAAGATTTTACAATGTTTATGTAGCTACTAGTTATGAACGCCGGCGCCTCGTTTTCTGCTGTTGGGCCGACTCCGCTGCCCTCCGCGTCGGGACACGCTTGCGCACTGGGCGTTGGCCCGCCAAGCCGCGGGCGGGCGGCGGGGAAGCTGGCTTGGGTGGTGAGGGTTTTTGCTTGCGAGCTCGCTTTGCAATCGGGGGCGCTCGGGCGCTGAGCGCATTGACCGGCTGCTTCTTGGCGCGGGTGGGGGCGCTCGTTGTGGCTTTGGCGTTGCTTTCCCGGCGCTCCTCCAACCGCTCCTCTTCCTCAGACTCGGGCACGACTGGCAAGGCTCCCGACGGCAGCATGGTCTTCGACTTGGTGGCTAGGTGGCTATCGAGGCTGTCAAACGTCTTGCGCAAATAGCCGATGTTGACGTCGCTCGCGTGGTTGAAGAAGCCGGCGATCTGTTCGCTGATTTGCGTGGCGGTGAGCGACGGCTTGCGGCGGGACATCTCGCGGTGCTTCCAAGTCACTTGGGCATGGCGCACGTCCAGCGGGGTGACTGATGTGTCGATGAGGCGGCCGTTGTTGAGTTGTTTGAAAATAAGGCCGGCGGCGGTGAATGCCTTCTTCACCTTGGGACCGGCGGGGAGAGGCAGCCCATCCTTCTTGCGGCCGATACCTACCAGCCACTTGCGGCCGGCCTCCGGGTGGCCCGGCGCGAGCGTCTCGTCCACGGCGGCCTTGATGTCCGGGTGCTGGGAGAGCTTGAAGGAGTAGGGCGTGCCGAAGCGGCTTTTCCCAGTCTTGAAGTGCGCGACGTATATTTCGCCGGTGTTGCGGTTGTACCAATCGTCCCGGGAGGGATCGCCGACCGCCGGGTCGAAGCGCCGGCCGTCGTCGGCGCGTATCTCGATGCCCCCGAGGTTGTCGCGCAGCCCGAGCAGCTTCACCTGCAGGAAGGCTGCCAGCCAGGCGGTGGAGGGGCCGAGCGCCGTCTTGATGCGCGGGAGGTAGCGGACGAGCATCTCATAGCTCGGGACGGCGTGGAGGTCGCTCTTGGGCTTATTTCCTTGGACCTCCTTGTCAGCCTGAAGGGCTTGCATCAAGCCGACCTCGCCCTCGCCGAATGTGCCTCGGTAGGCCTGGAGGACGTCCGTCCCGAGGGAGTTCCGGAAGGCGCCCCACGCGCCGAAGGTCGTGGCGATGTGCCCGAGCTTCACCGAGTAAGTCTGAGTAACTTGCTTGAGCGCCGTCGACTTGGTGCGCGCCCGGGAGCGCGCGCCGGCGACGGAGGTTGCCACCGCGCCGCTGGACACCTCCTCGTCCTCGTCGTCGTCCCGCCCGGCCACCGCCCCGACGGCGCTGTCCACCGCGGTGGCGTCGGCCTGCACCTGCACGTCGCTCTTGGAGTACCGGGCGCGCAGCCACGCCATCACGCGCTCCGCGTCGCGCAGGACCGGGACGGCGTTGTCCTCGGGCTGCGCGCCCGCCAAATCCTCGCGCAGCTGCCGGAAGGTGCGGCGCACGGCATCGAGGTAGCCGCGGGAGTAGTTCTCCGCCACGAGCTGGCCGTCGCGCATCACCTTGCGTGCGCTGTTGGACCCCATGTTGTGCTTCTGCACTCCGGCGCTCCAAAAGGTGTCGATCTGCTCCCACGTGATTGGCGTGTTGGTTCCCTTCTCCGGAGTGTCCTCAAGGCACTGAGGGTAGTCGGGGCGGGGCGGCGGCACCGGCGCCGGGGCGACCTGCACGCGCGGGAGGTTGATGGCCGGCAGCGGGGTCGCGTTGGCGTACACCTTCCGCAGGTCAACGCCGTGGATATGCTCGAGAACTTGGCGGAAGTTGGCGTCCATAGAGCGAATCCGGTTGACCTCGCGCTCGCCCCAGCGGTAGGCGGCTAGAGTCTTGGCGTTGGGTTTCTTTCCCTTGAGGATGCTGCGAATATTCGCTTTGAGGCGCTGCTCCTCGGTGTTCGCGGCGTAGTGCGCCTTGGCGCGCGCGCGCTTGGCCTTGGGCGAGTCTGGCATGTCTGCGGGCTTCTTGACACCACAGGAGATAATTTTTTCTGTCCCGAACGCGGCTGAAACGCGCGGCAGGAGAAAATAATTTCTCTTCTTGGGGGAAACAAAGAGAGCGATGGCGTCCTCCGAGTATGTTGAGCGGCTGACCGCCGGCGAACTTATGCGCATAGCAAAGGTACACTTGCTTTACCTCGAAAAGGACCGGGAGCGGAGCCGCCGCTACTACCAGCGCAACGCGGATGCACGGAAGGCCACCAACCTCGAACGCTACCACCGAAAGAAAGCGCAGAAGCGGGCGGAAGCGCAGGCGCAGGCGCAGGCAGAGGAGTCCGCGTAAACGCAGGTGCGTTTGAGACGGCCGCAAATTATTTTCTCCGGGGTATTATAAATCATCAGCCATGGCTCTCTCCGTCAAGCTCGTTTCCCTCAACAACTGGAATAACGTGGAGTCGGTTGCGCCCGACGCGCTCGCCGAGAAGCTCCAGGCTGACAACGTCCTCCGCGAGCTGCTCGAGGACAACGTCGAGACGAAATTATTTTTGGATTATGAGGAGTACCACGACGCCGAGCCGCCGGCGGAGGAGAAGCGCCGCTTAGCGGGCGACGTTCAGTATGAAACGAATATGCTGAAGCATTTGCTCGTTGGTTTCTGGGAAAGGATGGAGCTTCCGAAGCTGCAGCTGACGTACAAGATCGCTACTCGGCATGGCGCGACGCCCGACGGCCGCTACAAGCTGTCCTTCCGCCCCTTCTTCTCCGGCCTCGCTGTACCCTTCACGGCGATCCCGCAGCTGCTGGAAGCGGCGTACTGGAACCACCCGCAAAAGCACATCCAGTGGGACATGTCCGTGTACTCGCGGCGGCGGCTGCTAGCGTGCGTCAACGGCCGGAAGGACGCGGCGGACGGGCGGCTGCTCACGATGGAGCGGCCGGACGATGATGTGAAGGACTACGTCGCGCAGGTGGTGGAATACGACTGGCAAGGGTTTAGTCCGTCCCCCGTGTCTCAGCCGGTCGCAAGCAGCCCGCAGCAGCAGCAGCCCGCGGCGAGCTTAGCGGACGTCGCCGTGTTGCTGCCTCTCATCAAGCGGTCGGACGACCGGGATCGGTGGATGCGCGTGGGGTTCGGGACCGGCAACGCGTGCGGGCGCTCGGCGGGCGGACTGGAGTTGTACAAGGAGTGGTCGCGCGGCTGCCCGGCAAAGTTCGACGAACGCGAGTGCGAGAAGATGTACATGTCGGCCAACGCCGGGCGCGGCGCCTCCGTCAACATAGGGAGCCTCCACCGCTTTGCCCTCACTGATTCGCCGGACGAGTACCGAGCGGCGATGGCCGCCCTCCGGTCTAGCCACGCGCCGGGCTCGGAGTTCCCCTTCGCCGTGCCCCCGGAGAAAGCTGAGGCGCCGGCGAAGGAGCCGGCGGCTTGGTCGATGGCGGCCTCCTCCACGCTCAAGAGACTTGACGACGTGCAGGCGACGTACGCCTTTCTCGAGTGGCTAGAGGACAACGGCTACCGCGCGGTGACATGCAACGGGACGCTGTACGTGTACGACCCCGCGGGCGGCTGCTACCGCGACCGGACGAACATGGATGGGTTTCGCAAGCTCATCGAAAGGGCGACGGCCTACGTCGGCGTGCACGCGCGCTTCGTGAGCATGATCCGCCGGGTGATGGACCTGATCCGCGATTTCGTAAAGGATGACCCCCGCTTGTTGATTGACGCCGAGGTGTCGGGCAAGGGCCGCGTCGCGTGGAACAACGGTGTGTACGACCTCCGCACGCAGACGTTGCTGCCCTTCTCCCCCGACATTGTTGTCTTCTACAAGCTAAGTCACGACTACCCGACGACCGACGAGGCCCGGAGCAAGGTGGAGGCGGTTGTCGCCGAGGTCCGCGAGCGCATAGTGGACCGGCTGTGGGGCGACAACGCGGAGTTCGTCCTTCAGAGCACCGCCCGGAGCTACGCCGGCGCCGTGGAGGACAAGCGCTTCTTCTGCGTCGTGGGCAACGGCAACAGCGGGAAGTCCGGGTGGATGGAGTTGAACGCGAAGGCTTTCGGCGACTACAAGGGCTCGATCGCAAGCGCCAACCTCATCTACTCCGGCAGCAGCTCCGGCGACGCCGCGAAGGCGATGTCCTGGATGGTGGCGGCCCGGAACCACCGCCTGCTAGCCACCTCGGAGCTGAAAATGGGGCCGGGCATCAAGATTGACAACAACACCATCAAGGAGCTCTCCAGCGGCGGCGACACCTTCTCCGGGCGGCAAAACCACCGGGACGAAATGCAATTTAAGATGCAAGGGACGGCGTGGATATTCGCAAACGACATGCCCGAGATAATGAACCTCAAGACCGACGACGCCACACAAAACCGGGTGGTGTTCATCGAGATGACGGAGCGCTACCTGCTCGGCGAAAAGTACGAGGCCTTCAAGCACCTGAGTTGCGTGCACAAGGGCGACCCATGTATTGGTGACTTCATTCAGCGCGCGGACGTGGCGCCGGCTTTCGCGTACATGATTTGCCACGCCTACGTCGACCAACGCCCGGCTTTGACGCCGTCTATCGTCGAGTACACGAAGATGTGGTGCCAAGGGGATGAGGACGCGGTGGAGGGGGTGAGCGATTGGCTAACGCTAGGTAACCCGGGCGACTTTGTGAGCTGCCGGGAAATTGCCGCCGCCGCGAAGGAGCGCGGGCTAGACATCTCTAGCACCAAGCTCGGCACCATCATTCGGACCGAGCTCGGCGTCACTTCCGCTAAGAAGTCCATCAATAACAAAAAAGTGCGCGGCTACTCGGGGCTTCGCATCGTGAGCGACGACAGCTTATTCCGCGAGTAAATGCGTGAGTGCAAGGAGTCGGCGCGGGAGCATTTGGGTTTTGGAAATGAAATTGAATTAAAAGACCTCGTAAGACAAGTGAAATTTCCATGCTTGGTGGTGTTTAAAAACACCGGTAAAGCATTGACGACCTGCAAGCACACCAAGCAATAGTTACGGTCCTTCCTTCGCGAAAATAGACAAGGGGCGGGGCGGGGCGGGGCGGGGCGGGGCGGGGCGGGGCGGGGCGGGTGAATTCCGTCCTTGGTGGTGACGACGACCTGCAAGCACACGTTAGCAAATCATGACATGCAAGCATTCAACGAGTCGGGCCGAAGCCACACGCAATACCCGAAGGTAGGGATCCCGAAGAAGACACCAACAAGATATAGGCACCCTTAAGCGACCAAGCCAAGCTCGCCCTAGTGCAAGTGACCCCGTGGCCGAAGCCACACCGGAATTATTATCTTGCGGGGACGAGATTGGATTGGTCGCTACGATGCCCTTCCCTAGCGACCCCGGGGATCTCGGGTTGGGCACGGGGAGACTCCTATAGAGCTTGAAGGTGTGAGCGGAATTGTGGCGTGCGCGGCGTTTTTATAGGCGGGGCGGGCGGGGCGGGCGGGGCGCTCGATCGGGGGGCACTCGCGTGTGTCGCTAATTTCATTCTGTCGCTAACTACAGTAGGTCGCTTAGTACAGTCGCCATGTACAGTCGCTAATTTTCAATCTGTCGCTCAGTACAGTCGCTAAGTACAGCGGCGTGCTGCGATATTAAATCCTCCTCCTCGGCGGTGGCGTGAGTGGTTGCGGTCGGCGGAGGCGGAGGCGGTCCGGCCGGCCGGCGGTGCAACCCGGTACTGTGCGGAGGCCCCGGTGTGGTTTGAGGTGTTGCGTTAGCAACGGGCATCGGTACTCTTTACTTATTTTTTTGCGAACAAAAAAGAAGAGTACCAGGGTACCGAGTACCAGGACGTTTTAGAAGTTTGCCAAAAGTTAGGTGCCTATAGCAATATAAAGAAATAAACAGTTTTGTTGGAGTACTTGGTACTCGGTACCGCCCTCCCCGGTGTGGAGCGAGTGGTAGCGCAAGCACCGGCACCGGTGCCATTTAGCGACAAAAAAGAGTACCCTTTCGGAGGGTACCGGGTTTTTTTGGGGGGTGGCGTGAGTGGTTGCGGCAGCGCATGTCGGTCGGCCGACAGCCTGGAGGGGGCGTTGCGGGGTAGCAGTACGGGGACTTGCCGGGCAGTCGTCCGAGAGTTCGGCAGTACGGGTACGGGCAGTACGGGACTTGCCGGGCAGTACGGGACTTGCCGGGCAGTACGGGACTTGCCGGGCAGTCGTCCGAGAGTTCGGCAGTACGGGTACGGGCAGTACGGGACTTGCCGGGCAGTACGGGACTTGCCGGGCAGTCGTCCGAGAGTTCGGCAGTACGGGTACGGGCAGTACGGGACTTGCCGGGAAATACGGGTACTGGCAGTACGGGACAGAAAAGAATTTATTAAAAGAATTTGAATTCAAATTTTTAGAAAATAGTTTTTTAGAAATTATTATTTTATTATTTGGGGACAGAAAAGATACAGGAATCTCATAATAGTTAACGCACGTCAGCACGGTAAACGCACCCTATCTTAGTAACTTGTATGAAGTATTTGCCGTAATGGAACAACTCCGGCGTGCAGTCTCCCCCCCCCCCCCCCCCCCCCCCCCCCCTTATTTCTTACTCATGCATCGGCAGTAGTGGTGCGCTGTGCGTGAAAAAAAACAAAAGTCTAGCTAGGCGCGAGTTTCACCTTTTACATTTATTGCCTCGCAAGGAGTTCTTGCTCTTTCCCATCTCTATTCAGAAAGTAATGATTAACATTTCACATGTATGAGTGTGAAGCGTCTAGCCTATAGGATGTTCGGTTGGGGAGGTCGAAAGCTTAAATGACGTTTACAAAAACTGTTGGTGTTGGGCGCATATGGTTGGCGTCGTCAAACACGCGCCCATATCAAGGTATAGTTTGTGGGCAAGATAGCGATGAAATAAGTGTGAGCAAGACAAGTCCAGCGATATACCGTGTTTTTTACTTCCATCGTTTAAGAACGGGTGTTTATGGTTATTATTGTTGCACTTGGTGTAGGTTTCCTGCTCCACTGCTGGCACGACGCTACTCGCGTGAAGTTCTGCCTGCTGAAGATACCACGGCCGCAATAACGAGCATGCATTTCGCACGGGTATGGTGGCGTTTGGCCGTGGGATTGGCCGATCCTGCCGCTGTTTGAGCTACTGCTGATCGCTAGCGACGTGCCGCAATGGTCTGATTTTGTAAGGAGAGCGAAGAATGGTCTCAAGGCACCACCTCACTGACGGAAAATTACTGCTGAGGCTTTTAGGGGGCGAGCTGGTGTTTAGGCAAAACATGCCTAGTACCTAGATACAAAACATTAGTACCTAGGTATAGCCCTAGAGGTATAGCCCCTCTAGTTGGAGAGATACCATTATAAGTATATACAGTAAGTACAGTGGGTCTTTGTCGCAATAAGTAAAGTCGCAACGCGTGGCATGCGGCATGGGGCGAGACCTTTGCCCCCGATGAGAAGTCCGGCCAGGTGAATGGGTGGCACACCTTACTGCAGTCGATGGACTCCGTGCATACGTGACCGTAGCGATTCTACGGTGAATTATCCCACGTGTCTGTACAGGTAGACTGCACGAGTAGCGACGCAAGCTGGCGAGCTGCCGCAGTCTTCGTCCCCGGTGCACTTCATTGCAACCCATCGGTCGAGGAGTTGTCGACGCATTGACGAGACGGCTCCCAAAAGCCTGTTATGACATCCTCCCAGAAGCATGGGGTGTCGGGAGATATGAGAGACGCAACGTATTGGTAGCGACTCTTGCGAAGTGGTATAGCAGCCGACAGGGGGCGCCGAAGCCGCTGTCGTAGCCAGTAGTATAAGGACACCGCGGGGGAAAAGGAGAAAAGGAAGAAAGGAACGGCTCAGCCACAGCTGCGGTCGCAAGTTTTGTCGCAGAGCGACTAGAGCCACACCCGAGGACGGGCGATCCTCAGTGAGGGAGTAGAAGTGCATGTTATGGCTGTCGGGCGGATAAACTCACGGAAGGTGCGTGCGTGGTTGTGCCGTGAAGTCGTCGCCGGATTATCGGAATGTCGCCTCAATAACTTCTCTAGTGAGGGGTAGTTTCGGTGCTGATGTCGTCCTGACGGCGAGAGGTGGGGGGAATGTTCCGTCGTCGACAGGACAGTGGTGGGCCGCGTGGAAAAGCGAAGCCGCCCTACAAGTACAGCATCCCCAACGGTAACGAGGCCCAAATGATGCGTGACGTGCTGGCCAGCCGGTCGTGGTGGATGGAGTGTGGAGAGGGGCAGACGCGCAACATGTGGTGGGGAGCCAACGGGCAGAAAATCCCCGCGTGGCCGGCCCAAGGTAGGACTCCGACCTAATGAAAGTCTCACCGGACGCATACCCTGTAAGCGAGTGTGTGTGTGTGTGTGTGTGTGTGTGTGTGTGTGTGTGATTGAGTAGGCCGGCTAATCGTTGGTGTATGACGCTCAGGGCAAGACACCCCGAGGCAGATCATCAATCGTGTGCAGGGTAATAAAGAAATATGCACCAAGATTGGCCTCGCTACCAATTTGAACGTCATTGCACGGGCATGCAAGCAGGCGCTTCCATGGGTACCCTACACGTTGACGCTCATCGGTGGGAGGTCTATCCCCGCAAGGTACACACAGTAATTGTCCTACTTACATGCGAGACATGTGAGCGAAGGCTGCATTTAGTGAATGTGCCGCACGCGTAGGGAGGTCAGCATACTGAAGGCGGCAATGCACAAGCTAGAAGCGCAAGAGGTGCGTGGCTGAAGGTTCACATGATAGAAAGGTTGCCTTCCAAGCTAAGATACCCACTGCATACCGAAGCATGTGGGGGTGTTTCATGGGCTGCGCTGTGCTCTGGGCGTGCAGGGGAAGGTGTGGATGTGCAAGCCGGGCTTCATGAATCGTGGTCGTGGAATTGAGATTTTTGACAATGAGAAGGATATCCTGGAGCACCTAGCCAAGCAGCGCAGCGGGAGCAGCTGGATCGTGCAGAAATACATCGAGAGGCCGCTGCTGGTGCAGGGTCGTAAGTTCGACATCCGCACCTACGTGCTGGTGGCGCCAGACAAGCGGGTATACATGTATAAGGAGGGCTACATCCGCACCACATGCTTCGAGTACAGGCTGGACAACCTGGCGGACAAGTTCGTCCATCTCACCAACGACGCATACCAAAAGACGTCCGCGAATTTTGGCAAGTTTGAGGACGCCAACAAGCTGTCTTACCCCGAGTTTGAGGTCCGTATAGCCCCACATTATCCTGTGCCTAACCAGCTATTGCACCCATTGCAACAATCATGTCAAGCGTAACGTGCGTCGCATTGCATGTATAGATTATATTTAGTTATATATACATATATACTGATTTAAATATTATGCACGTTACGTGTGGCATTGCGGCGGTCATGCGGCCGTGAATGGGGCGGTGGACATGGAGAAGGGGGTTGTGCCACAGCTGCAGGCGTGCCTGACGTCCGTGTTTGAGCATGTCATTGGTAAAATGAACCCGATGAGGCTGGAGTACTGCTTTGAGCTGTTTGGGATTGACTTTATGTTGGACGAGGCGGGGCGGGCTTACCTGATCGAGATGAACACCAGCCCCGCGCTCTTCCGGAAGGGGAGGTACCTGCAGGAGATGCTGCCGCGGATGATTGCGGAGGTGGTGCAGAAGTGCGTGGACCCGGTGTTCCCGGCTCCCGAGGGGGGAGCGCAGGCGGATCGACTGCACAGCTTCCTTCAGATCGTGCCACCCTTGTTATGACGATAGATGACCTAACTTGTAGCAGGTGGCGTGTTCAGGATGTAATAAACGAACGCCACGATGATAGATGGGCTGGGTTTGTTTGTTTTGCAGCAGCAGGTTGCGGCGGAAAAGGGGGAGACACTACCCGTCAGTAGAGGGAGAGGAAAACATACAATCGCAAAATATGTTGATTGTATATATGTCGTTCCGGCACTGCTGGGTAGGACTCTAGGTATCCGTAGCAGATGGCACAATGGTAATAGCTGTGTGCGCTGCGTGTGGAGCGGGGTTGAAAATTATTTGTGTGTTTTTGTGTGTGTGTGTTTGTGTGTGTGTGTGTGTGTGTGTGTGTGTGTGTGTGTGTGTGTGTGTGTGTGTGTGAGTGTGTGTGGGTACATATGCATGAGCAGAATAATAAGAAGGTTTACACAAACTGAATTCCATGCCGCATACGCTCGACCTACTATTAGGGCGCAGTTATTGCGACTGTGGACGAAAAAAGCGAAACCTGACTGGTTCAACAACATAAATATTTAACTCGCCTCGGCCCTCAAAATCAAAGATGGTCGAGCAAGTTTTGAGGCTCACATATTGCTCAAGGCTAAGAACCCCTTTTTCCTTCCGGTGCTAGCGTAGGACACTAGATGAGACAGCGTCGAGTTGTTTCCGACTCATAACTTGTTACATCCCATTTACATGACGAAACGTCACCGCAAATGGGCAAACGACGAGACAAAACACCGTTTCGCGTTGTCGTAGAACATACGTATTTTCTAGCACCACATAAACGATTATCATTAACGATTATACCGTGCTGGTGCCGTGACGGTTTTATTTTGGGGTTGCTTATATCAGTCACCGTCTCGCTGGTGAAGCTGCTTGTGCTTCAGAAACTCGGTCGCGGACAGCACGAGGCTGGTGCTGCACCAGTGGCAGTAGTATTCCTTCCGCACCTCCGTCCGGCGCGACTCCTCGCCACCTCCTCGTGCCGCACTGTCGAATGAAGCGTTGCCGCGCTGGCGAGATAGTCGCTGTGAAGAGGAAGTGCCGCCGTGTAGTGGTAAAACTAGAGCCGGGTCCCGGGCCCGAGACAGCACAAGTTTTTCTTCTGGCGCTGGTTTGAAGTCCTCTGTCGGCCAAAACCGCAGATTGAGTCTCATACCTCGAATGAACTCGAACAGTGAAATAACAAGATTAATTGCCGACAAAAACTTAATCAGCTCGTGAAACGGTTGCAGAAATGAACAGCGAGCAGAGCGTTGGCTGGCAGTGTCCGATAATAGTTAAAGTAGGCCGCTCACCCAGCAGGAGCTTGTCTTGCTCGAGTTTCACGACAGGCGACTTGGTGTCCTCCATAAGAATTTTCTAGCACACCTGGCTCCAGTTTCATGGCCGAGGGGCATGACTCCACATGACTCTGCAGGCGCATCAGGCTGGAATTGGTGAGTGTCATACATGTAGAGAAGCAGTTTCGCGTGCTCAAAGTCGCCGGCGGCGCCAGTTTTATTTGTTGCTAATCCAGCACGAGAAAACCTACAATACACTAACGTTAGCCGCTAATGCTAAGAGCTCGTAAGGACTTCCCGGTTTTACAAGTCGTTGACTGGTGATAGTCATTAAGATGTCACGTCGACCAGCCCGCATGCGACGGCTTAACTGTCCGCATACACTTTCGGTGGTCATAAATTATTCGAAATCTACAGCGGCGTGGCTCTACAGTCGCAAAAGCGAGTGCCCACATTTCAGCGCACGAGGCGCGCAGCCATCCTCTGGTTCGATATCATAGCGCGGAACGATTGAATGAATAAAGAATTTTAACCAAGGGGCGAGGAGAGGGCTTATTCAAACGCACCAGCAGCATATTCAAAGCCACACAACCTTTTCCGAGGACGACAATGTTGAAGTGCCTGAGTCAACACTAACACAAGGTACTACAAAATCAGGAGTTAATGTACTAGACTGATGTAGAAATAATCTAGTACATAATTACAGTGACTGTTCAGATCAGATGTGGGATCTGAACAGACAGGCAAATAAAACACAACACAACTGTCTGCGCAACCACCGAGGTAATGTGCAGTTTCTCTTAGGAGGGGGTCGACACAGCCCTCTCAGTTTCTTATCGACAGGACACATCACCTAGGGCTCTGCTGTCCTGTCATTCAATACTAGAGCAAAACTAGCTAGACTTGTGCGAACTTGCTGCAAGCTAGGTCCTGTCATGAGCTTGCAGCCCCACTTGTAAAACACTTCCTTGTTTCCCTCAAGATTCAACAGTCTCAGCCTCCTTCTGCATCGCACACACACACTGCTTAAGCCTGAAACTTCGTTAGGTTATGGGCCCTCAGACATAGGAATCTTCCTCTGCTCAGCCTTAGCTAGTGTCGTTGCATCGTGGTGCCGTAGCATCGTCCCCCTTGAGGACTCGCCTCTGTGCTCATTCTGGTTGTCAGTCAAACACAACCCTCTTCAGCTGTGTCGTTCCGACCCCTTCCTTGTCGAGCCTCTCGATTCGTTCATTCATTGGACTCTCCTTCCAGTCGCCCCTGCCGACTGTACCGTATTTTTTTTCTCTTTCCCGTGTT
This sequence comes from Tetraselmis chui, assembly GCA_026401115.1. NCBI lineage: Eukaryota > Viridiplantae > Chlorophyta > Chlorodendrophyceae > Chlorodendrales > Chlorodendraceae > Tetraselmis > Tetraselmis chui. The sequence continues at coordinate 76,922 of JAPMLY010001056.1, read as the reverse complement.
CGCTTCCTTTCTGAGACACGATGACACCTCCCTCGAGTGATGATGGCGATACTGCTGGCCTCTATCGAGACGCTGGGTCGGGTGATGTGCCAGCCGCCTCCACACTCCTGCGGTTCAAGGACTTCAAGCACCTCACGCTCAGGAATGCCAAGGACCCGACTACCTTCTTAGTATGGTGGTTACAGTTTAAGGCGGAAGTTTGTAACAAACCATGGTTTGCTGATTTTTGGTCGCCGACCTCCACCTGCTCTGCTCAACACCATGCGAGTGTCCTGTCGATACTTTCGCAAGTTATTCAGGACAATCAGGCCAAGACCAAGCTCCTACGCTTCGTGTCGAGTGATGACCCTCACCGTGGTCGACGAGCTGTCGACGGTCTTCTTGCAGCATTTCTCTCGTCCCCGAGGTTTCGCTCTGCCATCCTCAATCAGGCCATGTACCTTCCGATGCAGCGCGCTGAAGACCTCACGGACTTCGAGAACCGGCTCAACCTCGTCCGTATGGAACTCGAGCAGCTCCACAAACCCCCTGACGAATCTACCCTTGTCGTCGCCTTCATTCAGGGACTCCGTGAAGAATTTAAAACTGCTGCACAACTTCTCTCCACCGGTGCTGTCGACGCCTTCACCCTTGATGATGCTGTTCAACACGTCCGTGACTCCATGCTCATCGTCTCCACTCCTGCGGATGTCCCTATCTCAGCTTTTCCTGCTGAAGCACATATCACTCATGCCCCGGTCTCCGTAATCGCTGCCACCCAAGATGCCATGGCAGCTCAGCTCTCTACCCTTGCTGACCAAGTCAAGTCTCTCGCTGAGTCAGTAGCAGCAGTGTTGGCCTCTTCCTCTCGCTCCGGCCGCGGTCATGATAATCGTGATCCCATTGTGTGTACCTACTGCGACAGACGTGGCCACACTGAGGGTGACTGCTTCAAACGCCAACGTGACCTGAAACGCAAAGCCGACGCTGGAGCTCCACATGCGACCGCCGATGTTGCTACCTCTGGTCCTATTCCGCCTGCGTCACCCTCACCACCAGTTGCAGGTGTCCCGTGGGCTATGCCAGCGTACCTTGATCACATGCCTTGTGTGGCTGAGGACACCTCCTTTGTAGCTACCGATGTGTCGTTCTTTGATACTTTCCACGAGACCCCGCTCTTCGTGGCACCTCCACTCACTCCCCCGGATGACATCTGCGACGATAACGAGGTCACAATCATCGCCTACGCTGATGATCTGCTCTTCACCTACTGCGATGCTGTCACACACTCCCGTGCTCAGTATGCGCTACCAGACGACTGTCACTTGAATGGCAGTCTCTCACCCCCTTGAGATGACACAGATGACTGCCCGAGCCTCGTCGCGGACTCTGACGATTTATTCTTTACGGATGAGGAAGACGATGTCATTCAGATTGCTGTACGTACTGCCGTCCGCCCTCTGACGGTGTTGCTACCTGACACTCACTCGTCTGTCACCTCCTTACCCTGGACTCCTGGGAGCTTTCGACCACCCGTTGACACCCTCTTGCAGAAAGACGGTGACCCACCTCATGCTGGCACTTGGGCTCTCGTTGCTCACCCCTCTCCTGTTGGTGCACCTTCAGTCGTAGCTTCACGTGATCTTCCCCTTCCTTGTCAGACTCCACCTGTGTCACTTGTTGCTGATCTTGCAGCCATTGCCTCCTACGAGGCTGATGAGGCATACGCCCGTGCTTGTGGAGCCTACGAGTCCTCGTGGAGTCGCCATAACATTGTCTCCACCCACTGTCCCTCTCGTGCTAGACCAGCTCCCCCTTCGGCCTCTCCCGTGGACCCCCTTCCTATTCTGGAACAGCTGCTGCCTTCTCCGTACTCTGACTTCGGGTCCCGGTTTCGAGCTCTCTTCATCGATGATCTCTCTGATGATGTGGACTCCTTTGAGGTTCCACTTCCCGTCCGTGCCCCTGCGTGCACAGATTCCTCCACTACGACTGCTCCGGTGTTGCAGATTGCTTCCTCCCCTCCAAAGTCTAGTGATCATCCTACTTCCGCAATGGTTGCTGGTGCATCCTCTCCTACAGTCCCCGGCATCTCCTTTATCCCTCCTGATCAGTCTGTTTATCGGGCCTGTCATCGTCCCCTCCACGTGCTGTCCCTGTGTAGTGGCGGCATCCCGGGTATTGTTACTCACCTCGTCAAGAGAGACTTCACCTGCCAGCTGCTCTCCGTCGTCGACATCGACCCCTCTGCTCGCTCTTCCATGGCGTCAGCCCTTCTGCAACTGTCACAATCCTTCCCAGATTGTCTTCCTCCTTCCGCCATTACAGATGTTCACACTCGGCTTCCTCATGATGTCTCCTGCGTCACCACTGCACAACTGGCTCTTCTACCCCATGTGGACATCCTACTTGCGTCCCCTCCCAGCCGCGTCTTCTCCGGTCCCTCCAGTCGCTCCGTCCCTGACGTCCAGCGTGATACTCTCTGCAACCCCATCGCTTCCCCTTTTCTCTCGTGCTGCCGTATCATCTCTCAGCTTGCAGTCCTCCAAGGTTCCCTCAACTACATTCTTTTCTCAGTACCAGGCGCGGCGCGCATCCCCGCCCTTCGAGCTGCCCTTGGTGAACCCATTCTGGCTCGTGCCCATGAACTTGGATCTACTGCTCGTCAAGACTCCCTCGTTTGGACCAACATCTGCCCTCAGTCGGACCTTCAGCGTCACTATCGCACCTCCCTCTCTCAACCTCTGTCTGTCGGAGCCCTTCTTTCGACACATGGGTTCACCCCTTCGTGGTCGGCACCTCCTCGCCTCCATGACAGTGTATTCCCACGCTTTACCTCCGCTGCGGACTCACCTCCCTATCGCCTTCACCCCTTCGGCCCCGGCCGGGGTATGCTCCTTCACCGCGGTATTTGGACGGCTCCTTCCCCCTCCATTCGTGCTGTCGCCATGGGCTACCCTCTCGACGTCATTTCCTCCTCAACCCTTTCTGATTCTGTCTGTTCTGGTCTTCTTGGACAAGCCGTTGACTCCAACATCTGCAAGTGGCTTCTGGATGCCATCTCGTCTTCCGAACTCACTGACTCCGCTCTCGTCAGCTCCTTGACCTTCTGTGATGTGTGGGTATTTGACACTGGTGCTACGTCTCACATGACTGCACACTTCACGGACTTCGCAGACTTCCGCTCTATCCCTCGCCGCTGGGTCAACGGGCTCGGTGCCTATGCTGTTGGTGAAGGTACCATTCATCTCTTCTTTCAGGACGCCTCGTCTTCCTCTGTTCGAGTTCGGCTGGACCACTGCCTGTACGTTCCTGATCTCCTCACCAAAACCAATGGCGATATATGCCGTCTCTTCAGCAGTCGGCATGCCTGGGATGCCAACGCTTCCCTCCAGATTACCCTCACGTTTGATGCTCCCATTATGACGCTCCCTGATGGCACAGTTATCCCTATCCAGACTCAAGGTCGTCTTCTATCCATTCCCTCCCAAGTTCTTCACCCTACTCCGCGGAACCACTCCCCACTTCCCCCCCCTTCTTCATTGCTGGCGTCCCCTACCCCCCCTACCCCTAATGCGCAGCAGCTTTGGCATGCTCGCCTTGGCCATCTCAGTGGGCGCGGCCTTTCTGCCCTTATTCGCGATGGCATCACAGACCTTCCCAGCCAACCATGTGTTCTCCCCTTCTGTCGAACATGTGCTACCATCAAGTCAACAGTCGCCCCGCGCCCTCAAGGACTTCACCCCAAACCCACTCAACCGTTTGCCCGTTCTGGCTGGGATTTCTGGCAGAATAATACCACCTCCTTACAGGGCAATGTTTACTCCTGTGGGGCCATCGACTATGCTTCCTCTATGGTTGCCTTGTACTTCTGCCGCTCCCGGAGCTCCGCCGCCGCTTGCTTCCGTGCTTACCGCACCATGGCCTCCTCCCTTTGCTACCGCCTCCAGTCCGTCCGTCTTGATAATGACACCGCCTTCCGCAGTCAAGACTTTATCACTGCCTGTGATGAATCCTCTCCGGCCCGTGAATACGCTGCACCCTACAGTCAATTTCAGAATGGGTTAATCGAAAGAACGTGGTACACCCTTTCCACATGGGCCCGGTGCATGCTTGATTATGCAGGCCTCGGCTCTGACTTCTGGGAGTTTGCTATGGCTGTGGCTGTCCATCTACACAATCGCACCTTTCGTCGAGGCGTCAATGACATTCCTCTTCGCCTCCTCACCGGCGCCACTCCTGACCTCTCCTACCTGCGCACCTTTGGCTGTCCAGCCTTTGTGCACGTCCCCCGTGCAACCCGTCCGAAGACTGCTCCCTCTGCCCGTGAAGGCATCTTTGTCGGGTATTCTCCGGACTCCCCTGCTTGGCTCGTATGGATGCCGGACACCCGCGTCGTCCTCGCCAGCCGAAGTGTCGCATTCCATGAGGCTGATCGCCTTGGTCGTTTCGACCCTTCCATTCCTTATGAATGGCCATTTCCACCCCTACTTCTCATGCTCCACCCTCATCTTCACTATCTTCTCAGGTGCAGGATGCCTCGCCCTGTTCAGCTCGCCTCTCGTCTCAGGAGGGACTTCCCGTATGTCACTCTGACAGTGACTCTTCAGACGATGACATCGACGCCCCCGCTCCTTCTGTCCTCGACAATCCCCCCGAGAGTGTTGTTCGGACGCCACCTCCACAGTCCCCCCCCGCTCCTCCTCCTGTGTCTTCCACTCCCGACCACTCTGCCGCTCGACCCAACCGTGTTATCAAGCCCAACGTCCGCCTCCCGGCTGCTGAATATCTCTTTCCTCAGCGAGGCTATCAGCCTCCGGCGGCTCTCCTTTCCAGTGACTCTGCAGTCGACCCTCTTACATATCAAGCGGCCATTAGTTCCCCTGATGCGGCGGATTGGCTTACTGCCATTCACTCCGAGTACGACTCTCTCATTGGTCGTCACACGTGGGATCTTGTCCGCCTGCCCGTCGATCGCAAAACTGTCAGATGCAAATGGGTATTTAAAACAAAACGACATGCAGATGGCTCCATTGCTCGCTACAAGGCGCGCCTCTGCGGAAAGGGATTCTCTCAAGTCCACGGTCTAGACTTCAATGAGACGTTTGCCCCTACTGTCAAGGTCACTACTCTTCGAGTCATCTTCTCCCTTGTGGCACATCTTCGCCTTCAGTGCGAACAAACCGACGTCGACTGTGCCTTTCTCTACGCTGACCTGGACGAAGAAATCTACATGGATCAGCCAGAAGGTTTCCATCAGCGTGCTGAGGATGGTGCACCACTTGTCTGCCTCTTGAAGAAAAGCATTTATGGTCTGAAGCAAGCGCCTCACAACTGGCATCGTCTCCTCAACCGCTTCCTACTCACTCAGCAATGTGTGCAACTTCGCACTGATCATGGGGCCTACGTCTACCGCTCACCTTTGCAGTCAGGATGGGGTGTTGATCCTTCGCCTTCTCATGACTGCACGTCTCCCGCTATCGACAATATCTTCAGCATCATTGCCGTATACGTGGTAAGGCTAGGGATCAAGTGAATTTTGTCGATGTTGATGGTAATGATATTTTGCAACGTCGATGTTGATGGTATTGATATCTTGGATTGTCGATGTTGATGGCGTTGATAGGTTGAGATGCTGACATCGATGGTAATTTAAGCCGATATTATTGCCGATGTATCGATATTTGGGACAATATATCGATACATCGGGCTTAAATAATCAATATTTTACAATTGTTTTGATAATTGATGGCATTGATGCGAGCACTACTGCCATCGTGTCGATGTCGCTGTCGCAACCTATCACATCGATGGCAATATCACTAGGTGATGATGATACTATCGACGATGCATCGATGGCTGATCCCTAGCCTTAATACGTGGACGACATCCTCATCTGTAGCACGTCCCCGGAATGGATCTCTGAGCTCAAGACAGCATTGGGCAATCAGTTCGACATAAAGGACTTGGGACCCTGCAAATGGCTACTCGGCATGACCATCGAGAGAAATCTGACAGATAACACCCTCACCATTCACCAAGCCAGTTACATCCGGGAACTATTGCAACGTTTTGGTATGACTGACTGCAAACCTGCAGCGACACCGACATCAGCGAATGACCCACGAGAGTCTCCCCTTCTGGATGACACAACTTCTACGCTTTATCGCAGCGTCGTTGGAGCTCTACTCTATGCGTCAGTGGCAACTCGCCCAGACATCACCGAAACAATTAACAAACTGTGCAGATTTATGTCCAAGCCCACAGTTGCGCACATGGAGGATGCGAAAACATGCCTAAGGTACCTTCAGCGCACCACTACCAGAGGCATCACATTTGGAGGGGAAGAGCTCAAATTACATGGATTCAGTGATGCCAACTACCCGACCACCTATCCCAGTGGATGCCGTGCAACAAGTGGCTACGTCTTCTTCCTGTGTGGGGGCGCTGTGAGCGCGTGCTCCCGTCTGCAGCCACTTGTCACACTGTCCACCGCTGAGGCAGAATACCAGGCCCTCAGCCTTGCTGTGCAGGAGTCTATGTTCCCGCGACAAATGCTCAGTACGTTGGGTTACCCGCAACATGATGCTACACCCATCGGTGAAGACAATCAGGCATGCATTTTCATTGCAACTACGGCCAGCACCTCCAGCAGGACTAAACATTTGGATATTCGCCTCCACTTTGTACGAGATGCGCATCAAGGTGGATTGGTGAAAATCTACTATGTCCCGAGCACTGAGATGCTTGCAGACATCTTCAAAAAACCCATTCCCAATCCACAGTTCGAGAAAATTGTCTCAACTGTGATGCGTTGCTCTGTTGATTAATTCCTATGTTACAAAATAATAGTCTGCTCCTCAGTCAGGGGAGTATTGAAGTGCCTGAGTCAACACTAACACAAGGTACTACAAAATCAGGAGTTAATGTACTAGACTGATGTAGAAATAATCTAGTTCATAATTAGAGTGACTGTTCAGATCAGATGTGGGATCTGAACAGACATGCAAATAAAACACAACACAACTGTCTGCGCAACCACCGAGGTAATGTGCAGTTTCTCTTAGGAGGGGGTCGACACAGCCCTCTCAGTTTCTTATCGACAGGACACATCACCTAGGGCTCTGCTGTCCTGTCATTCAATACTAGAGCAAAACTAGCTAGACTTGTGCGAACTTGCTGCAAGCTAGGTCATGTCATGAGCTTGCAGCCCAACTTGTAAAACACTTCCTTGTTTCCCTCAAGATTCAACAGTCTCAGCCTCCTTCTGCATCGCACACACACACTGCTTAAGCCTGAAACTTCGTTGGACAATAACAGTGCATCGTATATAACGAATATCGTAATACTGCATACCAAGAGAAGAGTAGATTAGCGCGAGCCGAACTGGAAAGAAACGCACCGAACTCTATAAGTCAACACGTTTCATAAGCAAGTCGGCGATGCTCCAGCAATATGCAAGACGCCAAGTAGGATGCCGAGCGGAAAAGTGTTGGGTTTGAAGCATAATGAGAAAACCAGTTGGCTCATCAGAGTCGTCCGACTTGTTATGGGGACGGTCCATTAGAGGAGGCACCGCATAATCTCCCCCGCTCGTCGTTCGATCCATAAAAACTAGTCAAGATATACGCTCCCACACGATCGACTATCGTACTCGGCCCAAAGCCAACAACGGCAGCGAAACGATGCGGAATATCATACAGCCAAACTTTCGCCTGACTCGCTGTTGCTCCTCGGCTTGGCCAGAAGTCGACGACGGGTGAAATCGAGAGTACTTTGAGGTCAGTAGCAAGACAAGGTAGCGACACGCGACGGGGGTTAATATACAGCTACTCCAAGGCTGACCACACTCACCGCGATATCCTCCGCGGTGGCAATGAGTCTGGCGCTGCAGCCGGGGCAGTTCCAGTGGCGACGAAGCGCCGGCAGTGTCGCGTGCGCGGCCAATCCTGACTCAACTCCCCGCAACGCGCCGACGTGCAGCCAGGGTGTTACGGCGTGGCCACCGCTCAACGACTCCTGCGACTCGACCTCCGTCCTCACCGCCCCGGTGCCCTATTGTTCTCCCTTGACCCCTGTCGATGAAGCACATACACACAACGCTTATTACGTGATATACGAGCAGTTGCGGACTCCACGTCTATCGAGTTGTCGGGTCAGTCTTTCGCGGCGCCCTTTTTATTTTTCAGACGCAATAGTCTTTCCTTTTGGATTAATGTCGGATATCATTCGCGGCAGGTATTGGCGAGGGACGGCGAGTGGGGCTCTCAGTGTCGGGGACGCGAGGCGCAGCGCATGCACCCCGGTCTACCGCTATGCCGGTCGTACCTTCTGTATCAACGCCTTTGTTACCGCTGCTGCGACTGTACTGCGCCGCGGCGGCGGTCCCAGTTAGCCGCTCCACAGTGTATCGAATGGGCCACATGAGCGCCGCCGCAAGCTGCTCCGCCACCTCGCCCCCCGCGCCATCGGCCTGTGTAGTCGTCAACATCAGCAAATGCGGAATCAAGTGGCTCATTTCCGAATCGACACAAATAATTGTAAGAGTAATGAAACGGCAAATACTGGCACTCAGGAAGTAGAAAAAAACACACATGAAGCAACCCTCGCTAATAAGAAAACCAACAAATATGATCAGTCAAGATTAGAACAGACAACCATGAAATCAAACACACACACACACACACACACACACGCACACACACACACACACACACACACACACACACACACACACTCACGCACACACATACACACACACACACACACACACACACACACACACACACACACACACACACACAAACACACACACACACACACACACACACACACACACACACACACACACACACACACACACACACACACACACACACACACACACACACACACACACACACACACACACACAACATGCAAGTAAAAGCGTGCGCACACGTTATCTTTGATTTTTTTGGAAAGAGGAGAGCGAACAGAAGCACGGATAGGGGTGAAACGTCCAGCGGCATCTAAGGCAATTTGTCACCTGCGGCTCCAACCAAGCCCCCGACACGCGAGATACCCAAGCGGGGAGCTCATGCAGGAGGTCCGGCGCCGCGCCCTGTACTGCGTCAGTGTCGTAGAACGCCATGCCGGCGGCTGCCTCGCCACCGACAGTGCCGTCGCCTTCTTCGCAATCAGGTCGGCGGCGGCGCTGCTGCAACGCGCTACGCAGCTTCTCCCCCATAAGTCGCGTCAACGCGCGGCGCGCCCTCGCGACGCTGAGCAGCACTCTGGGGCCGTCGTCGCCTTGAATACGTAGGAGCAGCCACCTGTCGGCAAAACAGAGAACCGGCGAGTAATCAGATGCACAACAAGCACCCAGTTAGCAAGACCGGACGAATGTTACACGTGACAAAACCCCCAAAAAGTCATTCAGCGTGAAGAAACAAGTTTACATT
>JAPMLY010001056.1:27500-62500 GCA_026401115.1 Tetraselmis chui | reverse complement strand
AGCCTCTCCATTCGCCTCACTCAACGCCTTTTTTGCGTCTCCACCAATGGACGTAGCTGCCGATTGGGGCAACAAGGGTAGCAGCAACACTCTAGAGCTGCCATTCGTCAAGCACCCCCTCGTTTTCATCATTGGAAATGAAATATAGGTTGTGATTGTGTGAGAGTTGTGACACTTTGTGATGTTGTTACGTTGCCAAAATCACACCGCATTTTTCTTGTTTCTGGTACTTAGTGTTAACACGGAAGCGTTAGAGTGGTCGGAAATTAGGGAAGATACAAACTCACATGGGATTGAACGCGAAGGGGCTGTGGGTAAGGTCGAGAAAGGAAGCGCGGCAAAGGAAGACACGGAGCCGGACTTTGCCAGTTTCTTTAGCATTGATAAATTTGCTAATATTTCGTAGACATCGAGACCGAACCCGACAAATTGACGTTGGCGACATAAAATAAGGGCGACTCCGCCGACATTGCGCCCTCGTCTCAGCAGTGGGCGGATACGTCTCAGCAGTGGGCGGATAAAACGATAGAGCATCCGAGCCTTAACGCACACATGGGTTTACATCATACCAGAGATACAACCCCTGCTGGCACGTCGAGCCATAAGTAATAAAAAAAACAACCAACCACGAAAAAAGATGGGTCGGCCAATTTAATCTAGGTTGACCGCAATATTGCGAGAATCCCTATGTCGAGATCAGAAGTTGGGCGAAAGTGGGAGTAAGTTCACTAACATTCATAATTCATAGCATGATATTGCACGACTACATGGGATATACAAAAACATGTGTTTCCGTGATGTGAAACACCCAGTCATTGGGGCGGCTCCAACTTTAAGGTTGTGACCGACCCACCTTTTTTCGTGGTTGGTTGTTAAAACTACTAAGGAGTAATAACGCAAAAAACAATTTCCCAGCCAGCGCCACACTCCGCATCCATTTAGTCAAATAACAGCTCTAGTCGTGGAGTAGCGTAGTCGTTTCTAGTGACCCATCTTCCCATAATGTCAGGCTTGTGACTGACTATGATGCACATAATATGCAGAAAGCTAAGCACCTTCTTATTATGGCCATCTAAGACATTACAGTTCTGTTCAATGGTAATCAATACAACATGTAACAAAAGTCAGCCATCAACAATGTGAGCTGCTGATATATTCCTTAATTTCTTGACGCGCCATCGAGAGGGCCCAATCAACGCCCAAACTATTCACACATCAAATTCCCTTCAGTTGCGTCCTTCTTTCTTTTGGTTTTGATATGGGCGCCGTTAATGGCATCCCCAACCTACGCCGCGCTGCCCCCCTCCACAACCTCCACCACAACAATTCCTTAAAACACTGATTGACACGGCGTCCTCCGTGCCACCGCAAACAAAGTGCATGGTTGTGTTTGAAAGGCCCCTTTCTAACTCGTACAGAAATATCAATTCCCAACCCGATAACGAATAGCAACCGACGAATTATGTAAACACAAGTACAAAAAATAAGTTTATAGTTTTGTGCAAACGCGCATTTCAAACTCTTATGGAAAACGTTAATTCCCAACCCCCAAAAGCAGCCGACGAATAATATGTAAATGCAAATACAATCTGTGCCTCTTTTATTTTCTTCTTTGTCAGTTGATTCGGCTGCTTCCCTTGTAATTCAAGAAATACAAACCTCTAAGCACAGCGTATATCAGATATCGTACCATGTGTTGCGGGGAACTCAACAGACTCTGCCAGAAGCTCTACTTTGGTCCACATCAGTCAAAATACAAACCCCTCAGACGCTCTCTCACCTTTTTCAAAATAAGACTGTGCGAGCCTGTTTCTCACAATCGACCTCTCACAAAATACACAAACACAGACTTACAAAAACACACACACACAGACACAGACACACACAGACACAGACACACACAAACACACACACAGACACACACACACACACACACACACATACACACACACACGCACACACACTCACACACACACACACAAAGACACACACACACACACACACGCACACACACACACACACACACACACACACACAAACATATACACACACACACACACACACACACACACACACACACACACACACACACACACACACACACACATGCACATACACGTCGATGCATTATAAACTACTTTTAATTTATATAGTCGGTAAGACCATAAACCCTCGATGTCCTTCCGACGCTGCTGCGTCTGCCGCCCAAACGTCGTGACAGCTACTCCCCATCCCCGAACTGCTGATCCCGACGCCGACGCCTCGCGGACAACGCCTGGTGAACGTGCCGCAGCATAATCAATAAAGCAGTGGCGTTATTTAGGTCACAGATAGCGCGTTGGTGATGTGTGGCCTCCCAAGACAGGCGCTATCGATGCGTTAGCAAAGGTAGTCGCGGGTTTCAGTACTCAGTAGTATATTTCACAATAGAAGCGCAGCGCGAGCTCCAATTACCCGGTCATAACAGCAATAAAGCGCAGCGGTGCTGAAAAATCGTCGACGCTCACTCATTCGCCGCTACCTCCACGCCTCCGTCCGCTAGCTGGACTCTCGTAACAGTAAAAGATATCGGGGTTGTGGAAGCCATTGCGGCGGCCAAGGCATCGGAGCCGGGGAGGAATGTGAGGACGGCAGCTGGACGGGGCTGTCCACAGCACTGACGGGGCTGTCTCTTAGCGGCGATTGGGTATCGCCATGCTCGCTGAATGTGGCGGGGTGGGAGGGAGAGTTGTAGTTTAGGTCCTTATATATGATATTGACGGCCTGTTTTCCGTTGTCGACGGCGCCTCTGAGTGCTCGCTTTGCACTTCCACTATTTCCGCACACACGTTGCGTTCATTATCTGTCGACATATGCAGCGACCAATATGCAGTAGCGTGTTTCTCGACAAAGGGGGCTTTGACAACGCAGGTTTTCCGCAACCAACCGGGACAATAAAGTTTTTTAATTTACGCCACTGTTTGACGGGCCACACAGGACCGCTTCACGGGTTGCCTCATACATCGGTGCCCATACTCAACGACGAGTAAAAAATCAAGCGCCTCAACCAATGACAAGGACGGGTTGAAACAGCTCAACGAAAGTTGGCAGGACGCTTCAGTGTCGAAGCGCCGCCAAACCGACGGTTCCTAATGGTACCTGGACAAATGGTTCCGATAAAAACCCGAATCCATTTTGTACCGCGTCGACGGTACTATTACACAGCCAATACATGCTCATCATACACGACGTAATCCCACCTTCTTGCGTTTGAGCGCATGTTTTTCACGCGGCTCGACAGCAATCGTGTGATCGAGGGTGGGACATGCAACAGTATTGAGCAGTTGTTGCACTTATGGGCGCGGGACGGTGTCGCGCTGTGTACACACCGTTCGTTCGTCCCGATGTCGGGTATTATCGGGCTTTCCGCCGTGCCGTCTCGTCCGACAATAAGTTACCCGCCATTACGCCACTGTCGGTGCTGCTGTCGCCGCCGCCCTTGAAGTCCATCCGACTAGCAGCAGGAAAGGGTGTGATTGTTGAATGCGAATTAACGTGTGTGTGATAGTGGCCCCGCTTGGTTCAAGAAACGGAGGCCCCAAGCACTCATCTGCAACAATAACGCCGACCGAAGGCGCGCGCGTTTTGCTCGGTGGAGCGGCAACACCTCGAGCAGCAGGTGGCGTCACAACAACGCCAGCTCTCACACCGGGCAGCGAAAGATGCCATTGCGAACCCGTAGGGTTGGAGAAATCTAAACTAGTGGAACACTCGCTAAGTTGTGCTGTTGCGGAAGCTTGGGCCGCTTGGCGTCCGACACAGCCGCGCACAGAAACAAACGCACAGACAGACTTTCACGCTCCCTCTCTCACACGCTCTATATCTTTCTCTCACACACATACACACATCCTACCTTTCAATCTCTCGCGCACAGCCACACTTGCCCTCTCTTCTTCACTTAATCAGGAGCAGCACTTCCCCTCTCGCTCACACACGCACATATACACGCGCGCACATTCGCACAAATAGACACACACACACACACACACACACACACACACACACACACACACACACACACACACACACACACACACACACACACACACACATACACACATACACACACACACACACACACACACACACACACACACACACACACACACGCACCCACACACACACACCCGCGTGCGTGCGCATGCGATGTTGACGACTGCTATAGGTATAGGTGCCTTATGTCATGTTTAGGCGGCAATTTGTACATGTAATTTGGAAATGTAAAATCGATTATAATGATTACATAATCTACTCCATCAATGCTGCCAGCACGCGAGAGGTCCACCAGCGCGCTAGCAACTATCATAGTAAGCTGGCTGTAACAGTGAGCATCGAGTGCGTCATCTGAGTAAGCGGACATACAAACACAGAGGCACAGCGACAAACATAAAGATACTCACACAGAAATATATGCACATACACCGACACACACACACTCTCTCTCGCACACACACCGACACACACAAGAGAGTCCGAGGCACAGAAACAAACATGAAGATACTCACACACAGAAACATATGTAAAAACACCGACACTCACTCTCCCTCTCTCTCTTCCATACGAACACACACACGCGCGCATACACAAACAATGACACACACCCAATCCCCTCTCTTTCGCGCACACACAGAGATGAATACAACGAAACAAACACAATGCTTCTCTTCCTCACACACACACACACACACACACACACACACACACACACAACTCTCTCCCCCTCTACCCCCCCTTCTTTCACACACACACATCCCGAGAGACGCAGACACTCCGGAAGCCGTTCGTTCGGAGGGGCCTTGCCGCCGTCGCTTTTTGCTATATATCTATGTTAACATACGTTATATCGACGCATCTTCAAAGATGGCAAGATGGCGCATCCCGACCGGCAATTAGGAAAAAAAAAAAAAAGGCTGCCACGGCAACAAGCAAACACGCATTCGGCACTGATGTAATTTGTCGATAGGAAGCCTGAAGTTGGAAAAAATAAGAGTCATTTTGTTGTAGGCGGTAATTGCCCGAAAGGCCCTTTGATTAGCACTCAGTGCGCATGGACATCACAGTGAACTTGGAAAAGCGTCACTGGTTAACATGGTGACAAAAAAGTAACGGCAATGAGGTGTTCTAAAGGCTGAGAGAAAACATTGTCATTGCGGAGTTTGAAAATTGCGGAGGGACTGTAAACACGGCGTTTCATCAATTAAAGAGGCGCCTCGACAGTTTTGCAACTTTGACACACGCCTTGTTGTGGGTTTAGGGTTTCTGTTGTGCGCCGCCACCGCCTCCATCACCGCCTTCCTTCCCTCTTTACCAATCTTGTCCCCTGCAGATTTGGGGTCAGCGAGGTGGGCAGCGACACGGCGGTACAGTCAGACAACAAGATTCAGCGACATTCTTTTGTAATAAAAATGCACCCCTCCCTTAAAGTCAGCCAGATTCCACAGCCTGATCCCCGAGTCACTGCTTGATTACATGTTATCAATGTTCAAAGCCATCATCGACTGAGAAAGATATGAACGCGTTTATTTAATCAGTAATTGTTACAAACGTGCTTATTGTATTTAGTGCGCCGTTTCTTCTGTTGATATAATCACTAATTTCAGTTTCGGTTGGAAAGTCTGACGCGGTTTTCTGTTTTTAAATTGTGGCCTCCGGTGGGTGACGTGGGCAATAAGGGGTATGATAATGGAGGGGGAGAGAGGGGAGTGGGGGAGTGATGAGGGAGAGGGAAAGAAAGGTGAACGGAGTGTGTGTATTGTTTGAAGGAGGATGACAGTGCGAATGATTGTGAGAGGGTTGGTATGTTGAACGCGTCAAGTGGCAAATCCACATAAATAATATGTAAACAAGAAGATCATGAAACAATGAGCAGTTCTTCCAAACATATGAGATGCCCATTCATGCATCGATTTCTCGTCGGTGGCGCGCTTCGAAGTGAGGGGAGTGTGGGCGGAGCTGTGAAAACAACATACTACTAAGAATGAGAGTATTACTAAGAATAACGAGCCTATTATTGTGAAAAGTGTTTGGTTTGGGAGCGCTTTAGCAATGCAACGATCCATTCTTTTTTCTGGCGAGCGACCCGTTCCGTTGGTGATGTGTGGTGAAGAGGGGGTCGAAAGGAAGGGGTCGGTGTTGTGGAGGGATCCGAATCGAGGCACTTCGACAGCGCAATAGTCTCTGTAATCAAGTTGTGATGAAGGCGGATATGTGCTGAGTGAAAGTACTCGACTTTTGTGTTGGAAAGAGTGGGAATACGGACTGAGCGGACGGAGAGACGCGACGGGCGTTGTTTGTAAAAGGCGAAAGGTATGACCACCAATACTCAGCATCGCCGATTTGGTTTCCTTCAGTCAGGAGAGAATTTAAATTGGATGAGGGGACAGAATAGAACCGATATCATTGATAATTTGATTTGGACGAACGGGCGATGTTTATGCAGGCGAAAAGATATTGGACGACAAAAAAACAGATACACACGAGCAGCCTCATTCTTCCTCTATCACAGCCATCAAAATCTGCGACCCACTCACTTCCAAGGCACCGTCAGTTGGGTTTTAGGGTATTTCGCATTTTCCAATTTCTGAATAAACAAATTATGCTAAGGAAAAAGTAGGTGGCATTGAAACGAAAAAATACAAATTTCTGCAACATGAAATTATTGCCTCACTAAACCCTTTGACTTGGCCTAAGAAATATTAACTACTTATTCACAGAAATCATTCTAATCCATATTTTCAAAATGCAATGCCTTTGTGTCTATGATACCTGGTTTTATTTCAAAGCAAATAACATAAATTCATCCTCATTCTTCCTCTGTCACAACCATCAAAATCAGCGCCCACTCACCATTAAGATGCAGCTCCGTCAGTGCGGTGGAGTGCGTCCAGCTGCCGTCCCCATTCCTCCTCGGCTCCAACGCCCCGGCCACCGCAGCGGCTCCCGCATCGCCGATTCGGTTCCCTGCAGTAAGCAGAGTGATGCATGGGGTCGGTGTGAGGCGGTGAGTGGCATCAACAGCAAAACAGTTGCGGAGCACAATGCGTGACTGGGCGAGGAAGGCGCTTCGACTGCGCAACAGTTTGTGTAATCAAGTATGTAATCAAGTTGTGATGAAGGCGGATGTGTGCTTTGTGAAAGTACTCAACTCTTATGTTGGAAAGAGTGGGAACATGGACTGAGAGGACGGAGAGTCAGACACGACGGGCGCTGTTTATATAAGGCGAACGGTATGACCACCAATACCCCGCATCGCCGATTTGGTTGCCTTTAGTCAGGAGAGGTTATAAATTGGGTGAGTGGATAGAATGGAACCCACACTTTTTTTGAATAAACTTTGACGAAAGGAGGGACGATGTTTATGCAGGCGGAAAGCGATTGGACGATCAACAATGGATACACACGAGCAGCCTCAGCCTTCCTCTGTCACAACCATTGAAATCAGCGCCCACTCACCTGAAAGATTCATCACCGTCAATGCGGTGGAGGGCGTCCAGCTGCCGTCCCCATTCCTCCTCGGCTCCAACGCCCCGGCCACCGCAGCGGCTCCCGCAGCACCGATTTTGTTGCCTGCATGTGGAGGAGATGATGTCAAGGTTGGACGTGAGCGAACGAGGGGGGGGGGGGGGGAGTCACTGGGCGCTTTTCGCAGGTAACGATTCCAAAATAAACAAATTACGATTACAAGACAATAAGGTTGAAATGAAGCTAAAACAACATAAAATATGTTAATGTTGCAAGGATGTTATGAAAAGGGATGATGCAAAGGTTAAGCTACACAAGGGCAAAACAGCCGCCGACTGAGAAAATTTCGAATCAAGCGCTCCGTTTCGAAGGCGCATCGTGGAGGCCGAGAAATTGTTGTTTTTGTAGTCAGTCGTCTCAAAAGGATGTCAGCGGCGGTGGGGTGGGTGGGCGTATTTCGAGATTTGCATTCGGGAGAGTGGAGGGAACGGAGGAGGGGCATATCGATGTTGAGCTAAGCAAATTAGGAGTTGGTATGTATCAGTTGAAAATATTACAAATTGCGCAACGCAGCCACTCACACGTAAGGTTCAGCTCCATCAGCGACGGCAGCACCTCCCAAGATCCGTCGAGGTTGGGGCAGGGCTGAAGGAGGGCGACGAGTGCGGTGACGGCCTCATCGCCCAGTCCCCAATCTGGAACGGAAGGACAGCGCACAAATCATTGTCGCATTTCACATTGAGTGACGTTGGGCAGAATATACGGCGGCGGCGGTAATAGTACGATAACAACAAAACTGGGGAGAGTCATTGAATAAATAGGCTAGTAAGGTAATGAGAATTGTAATCAAGCATACATCATCCACGACAAGGGTAAATCACAATCTGTGTAATCATGACATTGGCAACTCAGGCGCTGATTAACTAAGGTGAGCTAATAATAAGGCTAAGGAAATGAGAGTTGTAATCAAGCATACATCATCCACGACAAGGGTCAATCGCAGTGTGTGTAATCATGACATTGGCAATTAGGGCGCTGATTAACTGAGGTTTACTAATAATAAGGCTGAGGAAATGAGAATTGTAATCAAGCATACATCATCCACGTCAAGGGTCAATCGCAGTGTGTGTAATCATGACATTGGCAACTTAGGCGCTGATTAACTGAGATAAGGCTAGGGATCGATGGTATCGTCGATATTTTACAAGTGCATTTCGCTGCGATTTCGGGTACGTTTCGCATTCGGGGTCTCCGAAACCACCACGAACTACGTCGATATAGTCCGGATGATATCATCGATCCCTAGCCTTAAACTGAGGTTATCGCCGCTTCGCTGGGCAAAGGCATCAAAGTGACGACGAAAGAGAGAAAATGGAGAAATACAATCGCCTAAGAGAAAAAAAATAAAATAAATAAAAAAATAATACGAAACCGAGAAAACAAATCAAACAAACAATAAAACAAAGTTTCTGCCAAATACTCTGAAGTTAGTAAATATGGCATGCGGACATCTTGACTACACATTCCATGCATATTGAAGCCCGGATTTATATGTCAACAAACAGCTAAAGTGGAACATCGATTCAAAACTGCATATCTCTGACAAAAAGCTGAAAAGAACCAAATAATATCTTGCCACTCACAATGCCACAATGAAACCGAGAAACAATCCAACTTGCCAAAACCATCACATAAGCACGTTTACTGCCAAAGTAACAATGGCTACCTCAAACCCCCGCAACGCTGCACCCTTCCGCAACCTCCACAACAGAAACTACTTGACACACCCACAAACGCGGCGTCACCACCAAACTCCGAGCCACCGCCAAAATGGTATATTGGTTGTCTTTACCCGCCCCCGGTATCTTTAAGCTCATGCGGAGAGCATGAATGATACCCATCCAAAAGACAGTTACCCGACAAATTATTTACAGCAAAAACCATCTCATGCACGGAATAAGACAGGTATCATGTACCATGTGCGAGAAATTTACCACACACTGACGGACGCCACTCTTTCCAACACTTGTCTGAGTCAAAATATACACCTCAGACACTTCCCGACCTTTTTGAACTTAATATGTGCGAGCCCATATCTGAAAATCGAACTTCCGCAAACTAGAGACACACACACGCACGCACACACACACACACACACACACACACACACACACACACACACACACACACACACACACACGCACACACACACACACACACACACACACACACACACACACACACTCGGTGTACAAGATACGCATGCCACATTGACTGCAGCCATGCCTCGCTACATCAGTAATAAATAAATGTCAAATGATTAATAAACTGCAATACACTGAAAAGAAGTCAACGAGTGCACCTCTGTCACAACACAATTTATTGCGCACAGACAATCGCCCACATAACAGATTATCCGGTCATTAATAATGAGGCCACCCACACCCACCACAATCATCGCAAGTTTTGAATATGCGGACATAACTCAATCATTTGGGAAAATGAAAGAAACAAAGAAGTGCAATAATGTTTTGAATTGAATTTAAATGAAACGAAATCTGGTTCTCGTTCTCTCCCCCCCCCCCCCTCTCGCTCTCTCTCTCTCCCTTCCTCCCCCCCCCCCCCTCGTTCTCTCCCCCTCTCGCTCTCTCTCGCTTACTCTCGATACCTCATCCGTTGTTGCACGCTAAACCCTTTTAGGACAGCTCCTTTAACGAACTTACGAACTGCCAGATAACGTGCTCACCCCCACACGCCACAAACATAGCATTAAAATGTTGCGCTACTACAAAGAATAGACAAGAGTTTCCGTTCCTTCAACAAATCTCCGTATTAAACCCCCAAAAACGGCAATCTTGAAAAATGAGGAAATTTGTTTTTTAATCATTGATACGAAGCGAGTCCGCCGATGACACTCTTTCCGCTGCAGCGTGAAAGCAACGCGCGGACATACCTCGGTTATTGCGGGACAGCTTAAGCAGATTGATTGACTTCAATATACCATAAAATATTCAGCGCAATGAAGAAATGCACGGGCGCATTCATAACTGTCCTATAAAGCTTCTAGGCACATATAATTGAGGGCCGTGACGCAAACGGAGTGCCACACACACACACACTCTCTCTCTCTCTCTCTCTCTCTCTCTCTCTCTCTTGTGTGTGTGTGTGTGTGTGTGTGTGTGTGTGTGTGTGTGTGTGTGATTTCTTGTTTGTCTGTTCCAATCTTGACTGATCCCATTTGTTGGGTTTTTTAGCAAGGGCTGCTTCCTGTGTGTTTTTTGTTATTTGCTGAGTGCCAGTATATGCCGTTTTATTACTCTTTCAATATTTTGTCTCGATTCGGAAGTGGGCCATTTGATTCCGCATTTGCTGCTCTTGACGACTGCGCAGGCCGATGGCGCGGGGGGCGAGGTGGCGGAGCAGCTTGCAGCGGCGTTCATGTGGCCCGTCCGATACACTGTGGAGCGGCTTACTGGGACCGCCGCCGCGGCGCAGTACAGTCGCAGCAGCGGTAACAAAGGCGTTGATACAGAAGGTACGACCGGCGTAGCGGTAGACGGGGGTGCGCTTCGCCTCGCGTCCCCGACACTGAGAGCCCCACTCGCCATCCCTCGCCAATACCTGCCGAGAATGATATCCGACATTAATCCAAAAGGAAAGACTATTGCGTCTGAAAAATAAAAAGGGCGCCGCGACAGACTGACCCGACAACTCGTCGATAGGCGTGGAGTCCGCAACTGCTCGTATATCGCACAAGCGTTGTGTGTATGTGCTTCATCGACATGGGTCAAGGGAGAACATGAGGGCACCGGGGCGGTGAAGACGGAGGTCGAGTCGCAGGAGTCATTGGGCGGTGGCCACGCCGTAACACCCTGGCTGCACGTCGGCGCGTTGCGGGGAGTTGAGTCGGGATTTGCCGCGAACGCGACACTGCCGGCGCTTCGTCGCCACTGGAACTGCCCCGGCTGCAACGCCAGACTCATTGCCACCGCGGAGGATATCGCGGTGAGTGTGGTCAACCTTGGAGTAGCTGTATATTAACCCCCGTCGCGTGTCGCTACCTTGTCCTGCTACTGACCTCAAAGTACTCTCGATTTCACCCGTCGTCGACTTTTGGCCAGGCCGAGGAGCAGCAGCGAGCAGCGGAATATCATAAAGTTTGGCTGTATGATATTCCGCATCGTTTCGCTGCCGTTGTTGGCTTTGGGCCGAGTACGATAGTCGATCGTGTGGGAGCGTATATCTTGACTAGTTTTTTATGGATCGAACGACGAGCGGGGGAGATTATGCGGTGCCTCCTCTAATGGACCGTCCCCGTAACAAGTCGGACGACTCTGATGAGCCAACTGGTTTTCTCATTATGCTTCAAACCCAACACTTTTCCGCTCGGCATCCTACTTGGCGTCTTGCATATTGCTGGAGCATCGCCGACTTGCTTATGAAACGTGTTGACTTATATAGTTCGGTGCGTTTCTTTCCAGTTCGGCTCGCGCTAATCTACTCTTCTCCTGGTATGCAGTATTACGATATTCGTTATATACGATGCACTGTTATTGTCGTCCTCGGAAAAGGTTGTGTGGCTTTGAATATGTGGCTGGTGCGGTTGAATAAGCCCTCTCCTCGCCCCTTGGTTAAAATTCTTTATTCATTCAATCGTTCCGTGCTATGATATCGAACCAGAGGATGGCTGCGCGCCTCGTCCGCTGAAATATGGGCACTCGCTTTTGCGACTGTAGAGCCACGCCGATGTAGATTTCGAATAATTTATGACCACCGAAAGTGTATGCGGACAGTTAAGCCGTCGCAGGCGGGCTGGCCCACGTGACATCAGTCAACGACTTGTAAAACCGGGAAGTCCTTACGAGCTCTTAGCATTAGCGGCTAACGTTAGTGTATTGTAGGTTTCTCGTGCTGGATTAGCAACAAAACTGGCGCCGCCGGCGACTTTGAGCGCGCGAAACTGCTTCTCTACATGTATGACACTCACCAATTCCAGCCTGATGCGCCTGCAGAGTCATGTGGAGTCATGCCCCTCGGCCATGAAACTGGAGCCAGGTGTGCTAGAAAATTCTTATGGAGGACACCATGTCGCCGCGTGGTCTGCGCCTGTCGTGAAACTCGAGCAAGACAAGCTCCTGCTGGGTGAGCGGCCTACTTTAACTATTATCGGACACTGCCAGCCAACGCTCTGCTCGTTGTTCATTTCTGCAACCGTTTCACGAGCTGATTAAGTTTTTGTCGGCAATTAATCTTGTTATTTCACTGTTCGAGTTCATTCGAGGTATGAGACTCAATCTGCGGTTTTGGCCGACAGAGGACTTCAAACCAGCGCCAGAAGAAAAACTTGTGCTGTCTCGGCCCCGGGACCCGGCTCTAGTTTTGCGGCACTTCCTCTTCACAGCGACTTTCTCGCCAGCGCGGCAACGCTTCATTCGACAGTGCGGCACGAGGAGGCGGCGAGGAGTCGCGACGGACGGAGGTGCGGAAGGAATACTACTGCCACTGGTGCAGCACCAGCCTCGTGCTGTCCGCGACCGAGTTTCTGAAGCACAAGCAGCTTCACCAGCGAGACGGTGACTGATATAAGCAACCCCAAAATAAAACCGTCACGGCACCAGCACGATATAATCGTCAATGATAATCGTTTTTGTGGTGCTAGAAAACACGTATGTTCTACGACAACGCGAAACGGTGTTTTGTCCCGTCGTTTGTCTCGTCGATGTAACATGTTATGAGTCGGAAACAACTCGACGCTGTCTCATCTAGTGTCCTACGCTAGCACCGGAACGAAAAAGGGGTTCTTAGCCTTGAGCAATATGTGAGCCTCAAAACTTGCTCGACCATCTTTGATTTTGAGGGCCGAGGCGAGTTAAATATTTATGTTGTTGAACCAGTCAGGTTTCGCTTTTTTCGTCCACAGTCGCAGTAACTGCGCCCTTATAGTAGGTCGAGCGTATGCGGCATGGAATTCAGTTTGTGTAAACCTCCTTATTATTCTGCACATGCATATGTACCCACACACTCACACACACACACACACACACACACACACACACACACACACACACACACACACACACACACACACACAAAACACACAAACAATTTTCAACCCCGCTCCACACGCAGCGCACACAGCTATTACCAATGTGCTATCTGCTACGGATACCTAGAGTCCTACCCAGCAGTGCCGGAACGACATATATACAATCAACATATTTTGCGATTGTATGTTTCCTCCTCCCTCTACTGGCGGGTAGTGTCTCCCCCTTTGTCTGCAATCTGCGGCCGCGAAACAAACCAATTCAGCCCATCTATTATCGTGGCGTTCGTTTATTACATCCTGAACACGCCACCTGCCACACAAGTTAGGTCATCTATCGTCATAATAAGGGTGGCACGATTTGAAGGAAGCTGTGCAATCGATCCGCCTGCGCTGCTCCCTCGGGAGCCGGGAACACCGGGTCCACGCACTTCTGCACCACCTCCTCAATCATCCGCGGCAGCATCTCCTGCAGGTACCTCCCCTTCCGGAAGAGCGCGGGGCTGGTGTGCATCTCGATCAGGTAAGCCCGCCCCGCCTCGTCCAGCATAAAGTCAATCCCAAACTGCTCAAAGCAGTACTCCAGCCTCATCGGGTTCATTTTGCCAATGACATGCTCAAACACAGACGTCAGGCACGCCTGCAGCTGCGGTGCAACCCCCTCCCCATGTCCACCGCCCCATTCACGGCCGCCTGACCGCCGCAATGCCACACGTAACGTGCATAATATTTAATTCAGTATATATGTTACACTATATATACTCTGTATATGGAATGCAATGCACGGTACGCTTGACACGATTGTTGCAATGGGTGCAATAGCTGGTTAGGCACAGGATAATGTGGGGCTATGCGGACCTCAAACTCGGGGTAAGACAGCTTGTTGGCGTCCTCAAACTTGCGAAAGTCAGCGGACGTCTTTTGGTATGCGTCGTTGGTGAGGTGGATGAATTGTCCGCCAGGTTGTCCAGCTTGTACTCGAAGCATGTGATGCGGATGTAGCCCTCCTTAAACATGTATACCCGCTTGTCTGGCGCCACCAGCACGTAGGTGCGGATGTCGAACTTACGACCATGCACCAGCAGCAGCCTCTCGATTTATTTCTGCACGATCCAGCTGCTCCCGCTGCGCTGCTTTGTGAGATGCTCCAGGATATCCTTCTCGGTGACAAAGATCTCAATCCCACGACCACGATTCATGAAGCCCGGCTTGCACAGCCACACCTTCCCCTGCACGCCTAGAGCACAGCGCAGCCCATGAAACACCCTCACATGTTTTTGTATGCAGTGGGTATCTTAGCTTTGAAGGCAGCCTTTCAATCCAGTAAACCGCCAGCCACGCACCTCTTGCGCTTCTTGCTTTTGCATTGCCGCCTTCAGCATGCTGACCTCCCTGCGCGTGCGGCACATTCACTAAACGCAGCCTTCGATCACATGTTTCGCATGGAAAGAAGACGATTACTGTGTGTACCTTGCGGGGATAGACCTCCCAACGCTGAGCGTCAGCGTGTAGGGTACCCATGGAAGCGCCTGCTTGCATGCCCGTGCAATGACGTTCAAGTTGGCTGCGAGGCCAGTCTTGGTGCATATTTCTTTATTACCCTGCACACGATTGATGATCTGCCTCGGGGTGTCTTGCCCTGAGCGTCATACTCCAACGCTTAGCCGACCTACCCAATCACACACACACACACACACACACACACACACACACACACACACACACACACACACACACACACACACACACACACACACACACACACAAACGCGCACACACACGCACACACACACACACACACACACACATACACACACACACACACACACATACACACACACACCACTCGCTGCAGGGTATACGTCCAGAGAGACTTTCATCAGGTCGGAATCCCACCTTGGGCCGGCCACGCGGGGATTTTCTGCCCGTTTGCTCCCCACCACATGTTGCGCGTCTGCCCCTCTCCACACTCCACCCACCACGACCGGCTGGCCAGCACGTCGCGCATCATTTGGGGCTCGTTACCGTTGGGGATGCTGTACTTGTAGGGCGGCTTCGCTTTTCCACGCGGCCCACTACTATCCTGTCGACGACGGAACAGTCCCCCCACCCCTCGCCGTCAGCACGACATTAACACCGAAACTGCGCCCCATCACTATAGAAGTTGAGGCGACAGTCCGATAATCCGGCGACGACTTCACGGCAAAACCACGCACGCACCTTCCGTGAGTTTATCCGACCGACAGCCATAACATGCACTTCTACTCCCTCACTAAAGATCGCCCGTCCTCGGGTGTGGCTCTTGTCGCTCTGCGACAAAATTTGCGACCGCGGTTGTGGCAGAGCCGTTCCTTTCCTCCTTTTCGCCCGCGGTGTCCTTATACTGGCTACAGCGGCTTCGGCGCCCCCCGTCGGCTCCTATACCACTTCGCCAGGGTCGCTACCAATACGTTGCGTCTCGCATATCTCCCGACACTCCATGCTTCTGGGAGGATGTCATAACATGCTATTGGGAGCCGTCTCGTCAATGCGTCGACAACTCCTCGACCGATGGGTTGCAATGGACCGGGGACGAAGAATACGCGAAAGGTGGTCCCTGTTGCGGCAGCTCGCCAGCTTGCGTCGCTACTCGTGCAGTCTACCTGTGCAGACACGTGGGATAATTCACCGTAGAATCGCTACGGTCACGTTTGCACGGAGTCCATCGACTTGCAGTCAGGTGTGACACCCTATCACCTGGCCGGACTTCTCGTCGGGGGCAGAGGTCTCGCCGCATGCCGCATGCCACGCGTTGCGACTTTACTTGCGACAAAGACCCACCGTACTTGTATATACTGCTTGTAATGGTATCTCTCCAACTACAGGGCCAGTACCTAGGTACTAATTTTAGTACCTAGGTACTAGGCATGTGTTGCCTTAACACCAGCTCGCCCCCTAAAAGCCTTAGTACTTTTCCGTCAATGAGGTGGTGCCTTGAGACCATTCCTCGCTCTCCTAAAAAATCATACCATTGCGGCACTTCGCTAGTGAGCAGCAGTAGCTCAAACAGCGGCAGGATCGGCCAATCCCACGGCCAAACGCCACCATACCCGTACGATATGCATGCTCGTTAGTCCGGCCGTGGTGTCTTCAGCAGGCACAACTTTAACGCGAGTAGCGTCGTGTCAGCCCGCAAAACCCTATGGAGGGCGTTGCTCTTGAGAGGGTGGTCGTTCGTAGGACGCGCGGGGGGGGGGGGGGGGGGGGGGGGGGGGGGGGGGCAAGCCGATTTTAATCAATGCGACGCTGCATAGTGCCCGAAAAGGTGACCACAAAAGCGGCAGACCCGGCAGGTTCATGGCAACCAACCACTCCAACCCCAACCTAGGTCTATGTTTGCATTATTGGTGGCCATAGGTACACAACTACAGTTGGGAAGGCTCGTCTTTTGGACGACGCAGGCCCTAATTGCGGCGATGTTGCGTCCGATGACTTCGGGGTCTGCAACGTCGACACAGTCTACTTTTGGAGCAGTAGAGCAGGAAACCGACACCAAGTGCAAGAATAA
Source organism: Tetraselmis chui (assembly GCA_026401115.1). Classification (NCBI taxonomy): domain Eukaryota; kingdom Viridiplantae; phylum Chlorophyta; class Chlorodendrophyceae; order Chlorodendrales; family Chlorodendraceae; genus Tetraselmis; species Tetraselmis chui. Next base: position 45,410 of record JAPMLY010001056.1, on the reverse strand, counting down.
CATACATAAACATCCGTTCTTAAAAGATGGAAGTCAAAAAACACGGTATATCGATGGACTTGTCTTGATCACACATATTTCATCGCTATCTTGCCCACAAACTATACCTTGATGGGCGCGTGTTTGACGCCAACCATGCGGCCAACGCCAACGGTATTTGTAAACGTTATTTAAGCTTTCGACCTCCCCAACCGAACATCCTATAGGCTAGACGCTTCACACTCATACATGTGAAACATTACTTTCTGATTAGAGCTCAGAAAGAGCAAGAATTCCTTGCGAGGCAATGAATGTAAAAAGGTGAAACTCGCGCCTAGCTAGACTTTTGTTTTATTTCAGGCACAGCGCACCACTACTACCGATGCATGAGTAAGAAGGGGGGGGGGGGGGGGGAGACAGCACGCAAGAGTTGTCCCATTACGGCAAATATTTCACACAAGCTACTAAGATAGGGTGCGAATACCGTGCTGACGTGCTCTCTGAGGGACGTATTGAATATTACGTGAATACGGTTGCTTTGCATTATTAGGGCAGCGCTAACAACAAAAATCTCAGCAAGATGCCGCACCAGCGGCTAACACCGGACCATGCATATTCCATGTAATCTTATTCAGGTTTAAGAGGTATGTGAGATGCTTTATTGATTTTCTATCAACAATGCGGCGGAAAGCAGCTCCAAGCGCAATATTAATGAATAGAAAGGGGCGCACGGCATACGCCCGATCAGGGAAATACCCCGTATAACACATCAACGCCGATAAGTAGGTTACGCGAGAGGCGCTAACGATATGCATATAGCGCCGCTACGAAGGCTAGTCCATATGTAAATAAGGTGTTGCTTTCTGCCCTAGTGCTATGTGTGAAAGAGTCTACTCTGTTCAAAGTGATGGATATCATGCCGGAGCATGTTTTGCGGGCGCCTTTACCCTAAACCACTTAATTCGACACGAGAACTTACAACATCGACGTCGCTGATGTAAAAAAAAAGCAATATGTGCTTCCCTTGCCACCTCCACGTTTTGCACAGTATTCCCGCTCAGTCTTGCCTCGTGCTAGGCAGTTGCGGCAACAATAAGGGTTGTCGATATATAGTCGACGGCCGTAGTACTTTACCTTTCCTCGGCGATTGCCAACGCATGCGCCTTTTCCCAAAGGAGCTAACACCGTGGGAGTGTTGTTTGGGTCGAGGACTATCCGTGCATGTAATATGGTGCACTTGTATGGCCTGGTCCGTTGCGGGCAAGAGTTCGAAAAAATATAACGGCAGGTTCAACAATCCCCGGCCAAGATGTCAAGATTTAGAGGTCCGCCGCCTCTCCGGGCTCGGTGCGAAGTGCCCACAGCAAATGCCAGAATACCAAAATACTAGTGTAACGGGCAATCTGCGAGAAGGTGGGTGAATTTTGCGGACGTTTTGGTGCCCTATTCGTCGGTCGACATCGCACACCCTTTATGTAGTATATAGGTAATATTGGCGACCGTAGTTGGATAGGTACACATAATGCTACACAAAATATAACAAAAGGCAGTGAAGGCCACCATGCAAAAGGAAGAAAAAAGGAAAAAACTAAACAAGGATTAAGCCCGAGCAGGTACAGGAAGGCGCATGCCACAGCGAAAGCACTGCCCATATTCAATACATGTGCGAAATACAATGCGCTGGCATTTTGACAGCGTGGGAGGGGATGAAATTTAACGGTTATAGTACGTCTTATTACAGATTAGCGAAATTTCATGTCGTCCTACGGTTGCGAAAGGCGCTTAAAGGTACGGGTACCTGTAGTGCAAGCTATAAAGGCAGATGAAATAACACGATAGATAGATAGATATAATACGCGCTTCTTTGCGGTGTACGGGAGTGAAAAGGCGCGCGTAGATAAGGACACGATATTGCATTTCCCGTTCCGTCAGTTTTTCACTAATTTATTCGTATTTGTAAATATACGGGCACTAAAGGCGAATAATGTACGGCGATGACAGTCGCGATATAGTAGTGAGTGATGATGTGGTGGGCGCTGGTGCTGAGAATGTAGTAAGTGCCCGTATATTTACAAATAAGAAATTAGCCCGATCTACCACATGTTGTTGCACCAGCTTGTGTCTCCGCATTGTCACGGCGGAGCAGCAACTTACCCTCTTTGCCCTCCTTTAATCCAGGGGCACGATTTCTGGGCTCGAGTTATTGTACGTACGGCCGATATTGGTTGACCACCCCCGCCTGCAGCATGGGCTGCGGTAGCTCGAAGGGTGCGGGTACCGCTGAGCGCAACGTCGAGGCTCTTCACCCGCCGCGAGGAGAGGGCAGTAGGGCCGCGGAGGCAACTTCTGGGTCACCGGAGTCGCCGCAAGTACCCGGCGGCAACTCCAAAAGCCGGCCCACCGCTAGCGACGGCTACCAGTTTGACGCCTTTCTTTCTCACAATTGGGGTGCCGACAAGAACAATCACGGCTTGGTACCTCCCGCCCCCCCGAGCGATCGATAGGGTTACATGCATATAAAGTGATCGTACATGCATGCTATTCACTTTTATGGCGCGTCCTGATCACCTGTCGACCGTCTTAAACTGTTTAGGCGTGCGTGCGTCCACCATGCCTGTTGTAGCGACAGTGGAAACTGCTGACGGCCTATTGTGCTGAAATGACGGGGAAGGGCGCGGCTCTTTATTTGTTTTATTTTTTTACCGTCCGTCTTTTCCATCCATGCTGGCTCATATATGGTCTAACGGTATGTACGTGAAGTATTGCGTGAACGACGTGACTTTTTGTAGGCGGTATCTTGCAAATCCCTTGATGACCTGCATCATCAAGTCGAGCGTGCCCGTTTGCCTTATTATCGAGAAGTGCAGCGTAGCTGTGTTTACTAGCAGCTTGTAGCATCCAGCGCGTGTGTTGCACCGTCGAACTGACGTGTTGTTGTCCTCGGTATGAGTAGAGGTTTTATTCGGGCTGATGATCAAAATCGATCAGCGTGTTTTCTTAATGTTTAGTTACACTATGCTGTTGATTTACGCATGCCTGCTGTGTGTGGCCTGCGGTCGCTCGCAGGTGAAATACATCGGCAAACGGCTCCTCAACGCCGGTGTGCGCATCTCGATTGACGAGGAACACTTGAACCATAGGCACATCAAGAGGGAGCTTATCCGGGGCGTTGATGCTTCACGATTCGTGGTAGTCTTCATAACATCCGAGTACCTCAGGAAAATCGCCTCCGAAGATTCGGTATGTTCTCAAGTACACCGCCGCCGCGCTGGACGTTCTAGTAAATCAGCTCGTGTATGTTGCATACTATGTTTGGCACCTATCGCCTGGTGTTTGTATTTGATTCTCTCTACCTCCTTGATGATTCGCGAAGAATTACGTACACATAGCTTTGATTTCAGAGGGTTTCATTCCTATGTGTATGTATGTTGTTGCATGTATGTTCCTGGAGGAATAAATGCGCGTGAGTGCAATTTTTTAATTCCTGTTTGACTCGGGCGATCGTAACACATTCATTCTTTTGCAGCAGTTAGGCAGAACTCTTACAACACAAGACACAGAAAGTTTTAGCGATGATGTACAAGCTATCATTGCCCCTGCAGAGGTAGCGCAGAGATTATACGACTTGATTTGAATAGTGATGTATGTTTCTCCGATTATCATAGCTGAGCACATAGTTTGTAAACAGATATTCCATCTTTGCAATATGACTGCTTATCACTTCGTCCAGTTTGGATACAAGTGCTTATTGATTTGGTATTCACACGCTAATGCATCTCTGGTGGTCTCGATTTGGAGTGTCTCACTGCCGCACACACACTTGAATGTTGAAGCCCCCTCCCTCCCCTCTCCCTAGGGTAAAAACACGTGTTGTATTAGTGTATTAGTGCAACATATCCCATGATTACGGGTGTTATACTCCGTGGCCGGCGGTCGCCTCATCGCTCCACATGCGAATATGGAGTTTAGGGCTTGAGCCTTGCTTACACCTTGAAACCCCCATCTCATTCGAAACTCTTTAATTACATATGGAATTTCTCTAAAAATACATGCTTTCAAAATAAATTACCCGGAGGTCGCATATACTAATCCCAACTCACACATGTTCACAAACAGTTGACACACATTTCATTAAGCCGATGCGCACATGTCGCGGCTTCACAATTTACTCAAACATGTACTTGTGAAGTTTTCGGGTCGATTATGTGCTATTCATGCTTCGCATTTTTCATGTATTTATGTTTTGGCGCTAGGCTCGCGCGATTATTCCTCTGAAATGGCTGCTCATAATCCGCAGAGCGACTACTGCTATTTCGAGTTCAAGTATGCAGTCGACACGCGGCCGGACGGAATCGTGCCAGTCGTCGTGGAGAAGGGCGCATCCGACGCCACTTTATGGAATGGGGTGCTCAAGCCATACCGAAAGCACATGCACATCGACCTCAGCTGCCCGGCGGAGGAAATTTCTCCGAGACAGATCAAGATCCTTGCTGACTTACTGAGACCGCCCATCGACCCGTTTAGTGCTCCAGGTGCTTCAGCCCAACACTGGATGTTTCCTCAGTAGTAGCGCGCTACCGCAGTTAGTATGTTAAATTCCCTGTGACGCGTTACACAAACAATTCGTTGTTATAATCTTCGGCACCATTCCTAATTCAACGACTCACGTCGTTATCTGTATCGTCTTTATTCACTTGGTCGCTACATAGCCGATCGTCAGTTTTTATCCGAATGAATGCGGTTAATGGTGTCACTCCTCCGTCTGTCGTGATCGATTTCATCCCTTTGTCGTTGTTTCTTGGTAGGGCTATGTTTTTAATTTCTCTGACATTTGTTTTGAATTTCGAATACACCAGATGACGGGGCGACAACGTCGAAGGATTCAGCAGGATCGTTGAAAACGCGAGGAGCGATAGACTCGAATCTGATCAGAGCCGTCGACGGTCTAACGCAGGAGGAGATGGAGGACTTGGCGGAGCAAGATCTCGCGGAGGTGGCGTTCAAGAAGCTGCAAAACCCTCACCTCGCTCTGAGCGTGGAAGAGCAGGTCGAGTGTCTCACGGGATGCATCGCCGTCGGTGCCACCCGCGCCAAGCAGGCGACGGGCAAGGACCTCCTCATGTTTATCGGGAATACCGGCGCGGGGAAGAGCACGATGGTCAATTTTCTGCACGGCTGCGACATGGAAACGTTCACACCGAATCAAGATGCTCTACAAACCGCCATTCGGGTGAAGAAAGGCTCGAAGAGGCGGGAGCTCCGCGGTGCCAAGATTGGGCACGGCAAGCAGAGCATGACCTTCATTCCCGGAATCTGCAGTGACGAGAACTTCACCTACCTCGACTGCCCCGGCTTCCTAGACAACCGAAGAGCGGAGATAAACATCGCCAACACGGTCAACGTTAAAAAAGCCATTTCCGAGGCGAAAAGCGTGAGAGTGGTGGTGCTCATTAATTATTGGTCTCTGCTGGCGGACAAGGGAAAGGGCTTTCGCGACTTAGCACAAATCCTGCAAGATCTCTTTGGAAGCGCCGCTCAGCTAGAAGAGCACGCGGCGTCCATCGCCCTCGGCCTGAGCAAAGTGCCGACGCTGATCGAGGATAGGGTTGTGCATCTGAAACATGTGCAGGCTCTTCTCAAGGACACAGAAGGTTTGCCCCCTCGCGAGGCGTAAATGGTGGCGACTTTGAGCAACAATATCTTCATTGCCAACCCCGCTAAGACCATGAACCCGAAGTTCGGTTGGAAGGACCGTGACGCGCTCATCTATCTACTGTGCGCCCTCAAGAGGATCTGCGAGCCAAGCAAAATATTCCAGACGGTGCTTACCCCGGCAGACGAGCGCGCGCTACGCGCCGTCGTGGAGGAGCTCAGCAAGCGAGTGGCCGACGCAATGAAGGAGAACAACTTTGTCGCGGCAGCGGGAACGCTGGCGAGTTTGACAAAGATCGACGTCATCGACAACCTGTTGGTGGCGAGGCTGCTTAACCAGGCGAGCGAAAAAGTGCACAATGGGCTGCTGTCGCTGCGAGAGCGTGGGACACAGAGTGTGTTGGCGAGTTTGATGACGGAGGCGAAGGATATCGCGAGGCAGCTGGAGGCGGCGGCGCGAGCTTTGCGCTCCACGTCTCCGGGGTACGCAGCGTTTGCGGAACAAGCGGTGACGGCGTTGAGGCGGCAGACGGAGCAGCGTGAGAAGGACATCGAGGCAATGGAGACGCTGCGCCGCGACATGCAGGAGTACAAGTCGCAGAGTGAGGCGATTCAACGGCGGCTGAAGGAGTTGGAGCGGCTGCAGGCGACGTCAGCGGCGGACGTCGCGGCCAAGGAGATGGAGTTGGAGCAGCTGAAGTTGGAGAAGGAAACGGAGGCTGCGGCGGCGGAGCACGCCTTTGCCGTCGAGAAGGAGCGGCTGTCGCGGCAGATGGAGGCGTCGACGGCGGAGGAAAAGCAGCGGTTGAAGGAAGAGGTGAGCCGGCTGCAGAGGGAGGAGGAGGAGAACATGGCGCGGTTGGAGGATGAGGCGGCCGGGCGGGAGCGGCTGCTGCAGGAGACGTTGGAGGCGAACAAGCGGATGGCGGCAGACCATGAGAAGGAGAAGGCGGAGATGTTGCAGAAACAACAGGAGGTGGTGGCGAGGGAGGTGGAGAAAAAGCTCGAGGAGGCCCACAAGGCGGCTGGCCGCAATAGGAATGGCACCTACCAGGTAAACCGCCCACAATCTATCTAAGTATTAAATACCTGTGTGTGTGTGTGTGTGTGTGTGTGTGTGTGTGTGTGTGTGTGTGTGTGTGTGTGTGTGTGTGTGTGTGTGTGTGTGTGTGTGTGTGTGTGTGTGTGTGTGTGTGTGTGTGTGTGTGTGTGTGAGTGTGTTTGTGTGTGTTTTTGTGTGGCACTCTGTTTGCGTCACGGCCCTCAATTTTAAGTGCCTAAGAGCTTTATAGGACTATTATGAAGGCGCTCATGCATCCCTTTGTTGCGCTCGATATTTTATGGTATGTTGAAGTCAATAAATCTGCGTCATTTGTCCCGCAATCACCGAGTTATGTCCGCGCGTTGCTCCCACGCTGCCGCGGGAAAAGTGTCATCGGCGGGGTCCCTCCGTATCAATGATAAGCACTAGAAACTTTCCACAATTGTACCAAATTGTCGATTTTCGGGGTTATACACGGAGGTATGTTGAAGGAAAGGATACTCTTGCCTATTCATTGCATTAGCGCAACATTTCAATTCTGTGATTGTGGCATGTGTGGGTGAGCACGTTTTTTGGCAGCTCATATGAGGAGCTTTCCTATAAGAGATTAGCTGTCCTAAAAGGGAGCTGTCCTGAAAGGGAACAACGCATAAAGCTGAGAGAAAGCGAGAGAGAGAGAGGAGGGGAGCGGGGGGGGGGGGGGGGGGGGGGGAGAGAGAGAGAGAGAGAGAGAGAGAGAGAGAGAGAGAGAGAGAGAGAGAGAGAGAGAGAGAGAGAGAGAGAGAGAGAGAGAGAGAGAGAGAGAGAGAGAGAGGGAGCGACTTCATTTCAAGTCAATTCAATTCATAATTTCATTTCTTTGTTTCTCTCATTTTTCTCCGCTGTGACGTTTTCCCAAATGATTGAGTAACGTCCGCACATTCCTAACTTGCAATGATTGTGGTGGGTGTGGGTGGCCTCATTATTGAGGACAGGATAATCAGTTATGTGAGCGATGCTCTGCGCATTAGATTCTATTGTGACAGAGGTGCACTCGCGTAATTCTTTTCAGTGTATTGATTGATTGTTTGTTTTTTGTTTAATTTTTTGTTTGTTTTTTCATTTTCTCGATTTCGTATTATTTATGGTATTACGAGTGGCAAGTTACAAATTTGTTCTCCGATGCAGCCTCAGAGATCCGCAGTTATTATGAATCGAGTTCCATTTTAGCTCCTCGTTGACAAATGACTTTGGGCTTCAATATGTATGGAATATGCAGTCAAGATATTCGCATGCCTTCATTTATGTGAAAGGACAAAATGCGTATGTCATGTTCAGAAGAGCGTATGCTATTTGTTTGACAACATCATTGCAAGCTCGTGAGGCATTGCCGTTGAAAGCATGATTGACCGTGGGAAGCCGGCATGTGATGATTATTTCTCGCGTCCTTAATTATTCTCATTTGCTTGCCTGATAGATTCCGCTGAAGCAAACCCTTTTTGACATTCATTTATTTATTTATTTATTTATTTATTTATTTATTTATTTATTTATTTATTTATTTATTTATTTATTTATTTATTTATTTATTTATTTATTTACTTATTTATTTATTTATTTATTTATTTATTTATTTATTTATTTATTTATTTATTTATTTATTTATTTATTTATTTATTTATTTATTTATTTATTTATTTATTTATTTATTTATTTATTTATTTATTTATTTATTTATTTATTTATTTATTTATTTATTTATTTATTTATTTATTTATTTATTTATTTATTTATTTATTTATTTATTTATTTATTTATTTATTTATTTATTTATTTATTTATTTATTTATTTATTTATTTATTTATTTATTTATTTATTTATTTATTTATTTATTTATTTATTTATTTATTTATTTATTTATTTATTTATTTATTTATTTATTTATTTATTTATTTATTTATTTATTTATTTATTTATTTATTTATTTATTTATTTATTTATTTATTTATTTATTTATTTATTTATTTATTTATTTATTCATTTATTTATTTATTTATTTATTTATTTATTTATTTATTTATTTATTTATTTATTTATTTATTTATTTATTTATTTATTTATTTATTTATTTATTTATTTATTTATTTATTTATTTATTTATTTATTTATTTATTTATTTATTTATTTATTTATTTATTTATTTATTTATTTATTCATTTATTCATTTATTCATTCATCTATTCATCTATTTATTTATTTATTTATTTATTTATTTATTTATTTATTCATCTATTCATCTATTTATTTATTTATCTATTCATCTACTTATTCATCTATTCATTTATTTTTTCTTTTTATTTATTTCGACCACCCTTGTATTCCCCACCGCTTGGGCCACACCGAGGCCGACCTGCGGGCGCACGAGCAGAACGTGGCGAAAGCGGCGGCCGAGCTTGCGAAAAATGAGAAATGGCGGAAGAAGGACCAGGAGAGTCTGTTGTTGGAGAGACTGACGCCCATTCGCTCCGGCGGCAGTTGGTCGTGGCGCTTTGCAGACTCGAAACTGAGCTTACACGGTAAGAGCGGCGCATTAGCCGACTTTGACGCGGCACCGACTGTGTGCATGCCTTGTTTTACGTCGCGCATTTGTTTTTACCTTGTTTGTTCCACACCCTATTGTAATCCATCTTATTATTAGCTCAACGAACACTCTTACGCGATTGTACTTGTCCGTTGTCTCTCTTTCGTCGCCACTTTGATGCCTTTGCCCAGCGAAACGGGGCTACTAACCTTAATTAATCAGCGCCCTCAGTTAATATTAGCTAACTTTAATTAATCAGCGCCTAAGTTGCCAATCTCATGATTACTTAAACTGTGATTGACCCTTGTCGTGGATGATGTTTGTTTGATTACAATTCTCATTTCCTCGGTCTTATCCATAGACTCTCCCCAGTTTTGTTGTTATCGTACTATTACCGCCGCCGCCGTACATTCTGCCCAACGACACTCAATTTGAAATGCGATAATGATTTGTGCGCTGTCCTTCCGTTCCAGGGTGGGAGCTGGGCGATGAGGCCGTAACCGCACTCGTCGCCCTTCTTAAGCCCTGCCCCAACCTCGACGGATCTTGGGAGGTGCTGCCGTCGCTGACGGAGCTGAACCTTGCGTGTGAGTGGCTGCGTTGCGCTATTTGTAATATTTTCAACTGAGACATACCAACTCCTTATTTGCTTAGCTCAGCATCGACATGCTCCTCCTCCGTCCCCTCCACTCTCCCGAATGCAAATCTCGAAATACGCCCACTCACCCCGCCACCGCTGACATCCTTTTCAGCCGACTGACAACAAAAGTATATATTTCTCGGCCTTTCCGATGCGCCTTCGAAATGGAGCGCTTGGTTCGAAATTTTTTCAGTCGACAGTTGTGCACCACGATGAAACACGAATCTCCCCGTTTCGCTCAACCTTTGCATCTCATAACATCCCAGCGACAGCAATATTTTTCATGTTATTTTACTGTCATTTCAACCTTAATTGTTTGGTAATCGTAATTTGTTTAGTCTGAAATCGAAATCTGCGAAAAGCGCTCACCCCCCCAGCTGAATATCACCTTATCATCTCAATATAGTTTTATAGTTTACAAATCACGAGTTGTTTATTCTCAAACCGAAACCTGCAAAATACGCCCAATTACCCCCTTGTTCACCCACGTCCAATATTGATATTATCTCCTCCACATGCAGCCAACAATATCGGCGCTGCGGGAGCCGCTGCGGTGGCGAGCGCGCTGGAGCCGAGGGGGAATGGGGACGGCAGCTGGACGCCCTCCACCGCACTGACGAGGCTGATTCTTAATGGTGAGTGGGCGCTGATTTTGATAGTTGTGAGAAGGGAAGGTTGAGGCTGCTCGTGTGTATCCATTGTTGGCTGTCCAATACCTTCGTTCATCACATTAGTCGTCCATTTTATTCCTTTTTTATATTTAACTTTTATTTCAACCATATTCTTTTGTGAACTGTTTATTCTGAAATTGAAATCTGCGAACGCCCACTCACCCCCCAACTTAACCCATGCCCTCGTTCTCCCACGCCCAACATTGATGACATCATCTATTCTACATGCAGGCAACAATATCGGCGATGCGGGAGCCGCTACGGTGGCCGGGGCGTTGGAGCCGAGGAGGAATGGGGACGGCAGCTGGACGCCCTCCACCGCACTGACGTGGTTGGCTCTTGATCGTGAGTGGGCGGTGATTTCGATGGTTTTGACAAAGGAAGAATGTGACTGCTCGTGTGTATCCATTGTTGATCGTCCAATACAGTCGTCCATCATATTATTCGTCCATTTGTTGCATGATTTATTTTACAGCCACATCCACCATGGGTGAGTGTGTGCTGTGTTTCGATTGTTATTCAAGCTTTTTTTCACGACTCGAGCATCCATTAGTTCAACGATGGAAAAGTTCTCGTCTTTTTTGTGCACCCACCACCGCTGACTCACTACAAAAATGGAAATTTGTCGTCCTCTCCGATGCGCCTTTGAAATGGAGCGCTTGATTCGAAATTCTTTCAGTTGACGGTTGTGCACCCGACACTCTCAAAAGCGACTTTTCCAACTTCTACTGGCCTTTGATTTACCCCTTCACTGAATGCCATCGAAACGGACCACTCCCGATTCGCTATGATGTTTGTCGTATGAGATGCATCTTTTTGCCACCTGTGAACCGAAATCACAACACAATGGATTTGTTGACCGTAGTCGAGACTTACTTCGGTGGCTGCACTTCTGTAAAAAAATAGAAGCAGGTGCCGTAGACACAAAGGCCCAGGTTTAGACGATCGTGCGTGTATTGAAATCACGACGCCCTCACTTACATATATTCTCTCGTATATCGTTTAACTTTCGGTCTTGTTCCATCCACTCACATGTCATCCGCCCCTTCGTAAATTAGCCCATCGAGCCCCCCCAATATGATCAATGTGGTTGATTGATGGGGCGACTATGAAAAATACAACACACCTTGCTACATTTATTAAAATATTATTGTTCATTTACATACATAATGTCTTTCCTCGCCCAGTCACGCGTTGTGTTCCGCAACTGTTTTGATGTTGATGCCGCTCACCGCCTCACAGTAACCCCATACTTCGCTCTCTTGACTGCAGGCAACCAAATCGGCGATGCGGGAGCCGCTGCGGTGGCCCGCGCGTTGGAGCCGAGGAGGAATGGGGACGGCAGCTGGACGCCCTCCACTACACTGACGAAGCTGGCTCTTGATCGTGAGTGGGCGGTGATTTCGATGGTTGTGACAGAGGAAGGCTGACGCAGAATTTATGTTATTTTACTTTCATTTCAACCTAATTGTTTTGTAATCGTTATTTGTTTATTCTGAAATCGACATCGCGTCCACTCACCTGAACCCCCCTCCCTCGTTCACCCACGTCCAACATTGACATCATCTCCTCCGCATGCAGACAACCAAATCGGCGATGCGGGAGCCGCTGCGGTGGCCGGGGCGTTGGAGCCGAGGAGGAATGGGGACGGCAGCTGGACGCCCTCCACCGCACTGACGGAGCTGAGCCTTGATGGTGAGTGGGTGCTGACTTCGATGGTTGTGGCAGAGGAAGGCTGAGGGCGCTCGTGTGTGTCCATTGTTGGCCGTCCTTTTCGCCTTCAATTGTATTTTCCGACCAATTATATTACTCCGCAAAATTTCAATGAATTCGAAACGGCGACACCGACAGTCATTGATAAATTCTGATTACAAAAAGGGACTTTGCACGGTATCTCACGTAATTTAGTCTGTTTTCGAAATTCCGTCCGTTCTCGAATTATTTGATCCTCAAAATGATTTTGTGGCGAGCGGCTGCTGTGCGAGACGTGCCTTTTTGCCCCCTTTCCACTGCCAACCACGAGAATAACAATAAAATGTCGTTGGTTTGCCATCATATAGAAGCCGAGGGCTGTGAACCCGAATTGAAGGACAATGGATGAGTTGACCGTAGTGGTCTTGTTTAAATAAAAAGCAATTATCATAGACATAATGGCCTTGTTTTTTGAAATATGGTTTAACATGTTCTCTGTGAATAAGTTAGGATTTCGGTGAACAAGTCAAAGGGTTTGGTGGGTCAGTGATTTTGTGTTGCAGAAATTTGGATTGTTTTCTTTTCAAGTCCACTTCCTTTAGTGTTATCAAAAGCTGCGAAAAACCGTAAAACCCAACGACTCCCCCACATCACACACCCCCCTCCCCTCGTTCACCCGCGTCCAACATTGACATTATCTCCTCCACATGCAGGCAACCAAATCGGCGGTGCGGGAGCCGCTGCGGTGGCCGGGGCGTTGGAGCCGAGGAGGAATGAGGACGGCAGATGGACGCCCTCCACCGCACTGACGAAGCTGACTCTTGGAGGTGAGTGGGTGCTGATTTTCATGGTTGTGGCAGAGGAAGGCTGAGGGCGCTCGTGTGTATCCATTGTTGGCAGCTGAAGACCTTCGTTCATCATATTATACGTCCCTTCGTTGCATCGTTTATTTTACAACCATATATCCACCGGGGTGAGTGGGTGCTGTGTTTTGGTTGCCATTCAAACTTACGACTCGAGCATCCATTAGTTTAACGGCTGTGCTTCCTCGGCTTTGTTGTGCACCACCCCCACCACTGCTTTGAAGACATCCATTTGAGCAGACTGACTACAAAACTAATAGCTTCTCGGACTCTCCGATGCACCTTTGAAATGGAGCGCTTGATTCGATAACCATTCAATCAGTCGACGGTTGTGCACGAGAAACTCCCAAAAACGACTCTCCCCTTTTCGCTGAACCTTTGATTTATCCTTTCACTGAATGCCATCTAAACGGACCATTCGCGATTCGCTCTGATGTTTGTCGTATGAGATGCACCTTGTTGCCACCTTTCCACTGCTAACCACAGAAATAACAATATGCCGTCGGTCAGCCTCCATTTGTCAAATAGAGGCCTGTGAACCTAAATCACAACACAGTAGATTTGTTGACCGTAGTCGAGACTTTCTTCGGGGGCTGCACTTGTGTTTTTAATAAAAGTAGGTGTCATAGACACAAAGGCCATGGTTTGAACGATTTGCTCAAAAGGATTTCTGTGGACAAACCATAGATAGATTTATTATTGACGATGGTGCAGTCTGTGCGTGTGTTTAAATCACGACGCCCTCCCTTTTATATCATCCCGGATATCATTTGGCTTTCGGTCTTGTTCCATCCACTCACCCGTCATCTGTTCCTTCATACATTGGCCCAGCGAGCCCCCATAATATAAGCAATGTGGTTGATTGATGGGGCGACTATGAAAAATACAACACACCTTGCTCTATTATTTAGATATTTGTTGCTCATTTCCATACACAGTGTCTTTCCTCGCCCAGTCACTCAATGTGGTCCGCAACAGTTTTGTTGTTGATGTCGCTCACCGCCTCACACCAACCTCATGCTTCGCTCCGCTTACTACAGCCAACCAAATCGGCGATGCGGGAGCCGCTGCGGTGGCGAGCGCGTTGGAGCCGAGGAGGAATGGGGACGGCAGCTGGACGCCCTCCACCGCACTGACGTTGCTGAGCCTTGTAGGTGAGTGTGTGCTAACTTCGATTGTTGTGGCTAAGGAAGGCTAAGGCTGCTCATGCCTATACATATCTTCCCTCCGATGAGATGAGATGTACCTTTTTGTCGCCTGTCCACTGCCAAACACGCGAGTAAAAATGTGTCCTTAAACAGAGAATAACAATATGTGTTTTGATAGTTTGCTCGATAAGGGTTTCTGTGAAGAGAAAACGAGTTTATTGACGGTGGCGCAGTCCGTGCGTGTATCAAAATCACGACGCCCTCCCTTTTCATATCTATTCAAGCATTCGGTCTTACTCCCTCCACTCACCCGTCATATGTTTCCTCATAAATATGTCCATTGCCTTGTGAAGCCCCACAAACTGACGAACGTGGTTGGTCGATGGGGCAACTGTGAAAGAAAAGATACACTTTGCTACATTTATTAAAATATTACTGCTCATTTCCGTCCACCGCCCTGACGGAGCTGTGGCTTGTTATGGGTGAGCGGGTGTTGATTTTATGGTTGTGGCAGAGTAAGAGTTAGAGTGCTCGTTTGTATTGCGGGTCATACCTTTAGGGGGGAAAGCACTTCCAACGACGAGCGTGTCGATGTTGAAGCGCCTCCTGATGATAACATACTTACATAACATAACAATTTGCTCCTTTAGCATTGGGTAGATTTTGATCACCTTCACCCGCGGCCACCTCCCATATCACCCCTGCCACATTATTATGCAGCGATAGCAACACTTCTCATCTTGCAGAAACTTGGATCGTTTTAATTTCAATATAGCTTAATAATTTTTTTATAAGCATGAATTGTTTATTCTCAAACCGAACTCTGCAAAAAATGCCCAATTACCCCCTCGTTCATCCGCGTCCAACATTGACATCATCTCCTCTACACGCAGTCAACAATATCGGCGATGCGGGAGCCGCGGCGGTGGCGAGCGCGTTGGAGCCGAGGAGGAATGGGGACGGCAGCTTGGCGCCCTCCACCGCACAGGCGTTGCTGAGCCTTGGAGGTGAGTGGGTGCTGACTTCGATGGGTGTGACAGAGCAAGAATGAAGCTATCCATTGTTGATCATACCTTACCGCCTTCATAATCATCGCCCATCTGTCCAAGTTAATTCATCAATAAATCGGTTATATTTTTCGAAATACGCCCACTCACCCCACCACCTAAACCCCACTCCCTCGTTCACCCGCGTCCAACATTGACATCATCTATTCTACATGCAGGCAACAATATCGGCGATGCGGGAGCCGCTGCGGTGGCCGGGGCGTTGGAGCCGAGGAGGAATGGGGGCGGCAGCTGGACGCCCTCCACCGCACTGACGAAGCTGAGCCTTGATCGTGAGTGGGTGTTGACTTCGATGGTTGTGGCAGAGGAAGGCTGAGGGCGCCCGCGTGTATCCATTCTTGGTTGTCCAATACCTTTTTGACTTCATAAACATCGTCCCTCCATCCGTCCAAATCAAATAATAATGATATCGGTTATATTTTGTCCACTCATTCAATTTATATTCTCTCCTGACTGAAGGGAATCAAATCGGCGATGCTGAGTATTGGTGGACACACCTTTCGCCTTTTAAAAACAGCGCCCGTCGCGTCTTTCCGTCGCCTCAGTCCATATTCCCACTCTTTCCAACATAGAGGAAGAATGAGGCTGCTCAAGTGTATGTATTGTTGATCGTCCGCTACCTTTTCGCCATAACTAACAACGTTTACACGGCCATCGTTAATATATCAGTGATATCGGTTCTATTCTGTCCACTCATCCAATTTTAATTCTCTCTTGACTGAAGGGAACCAAACCGGCGATGCGGAGTATTGGTGGTCACACCTTTCGCCTTTTATAAACAGCGCCCGTCGCGTCTCTCCGTCCTCTCAGTCCATATCCCCACTCTTTCCATCATAAGAGTTGAGTTCTTCCACTAAACACATATCCGACTTCATCACAACTTGATTACACAGACTGTTGCGCTGTCGAAGTGCCTCGATTCGGCTATCTCCACAACACCGACCCCTTCCCTTCGTCCCTCTCTCACCACACATCACCAACGGAACGGGTCGCTCGCAAGAAAAAGAATGGATCGTTGCATTGCTAAAGCGCTCCCAAACCAAACAATTTCCACAATAAGCTCATTATTAGTGATACTCTCATTGCTAGTAGTATGTTGTTTTCTCCGCTCCGCCCACAGTCCCCTCACTTCGAGGCGCACCGCCGACGAGAAATCGATGCATGAATGGGCATCTCATATGTTTGGAAGAACTGCTTATTGTTTTATGATCTTCTTATTTACATATCATTTATGTGGACTTGCCATTTGACACGCTCAACATACCAACCCTCTCACAATCATTCGCACTGCCATCCTCCTTCAGACAATACACACTCTCCGCTCACCTTTCTTTCCCTCTCCCTCGTCACTCCCCCACTGCCCTCTCCCCCTCTCGATCATCATACCCCATGCAGTGAATTGGAGATATGGCTGACTGTAGGGGGCGAGGGTGTTTTTTATTACAAAAGAATGTCGCTGAATCTTGTAGTCTGACTGTACCGCCATGTCGCTATACCCACCTCGCTTACCCCAAATCTGCAGGGAACAACTTTAAATAGGCAGTGAAGGCGGTGATAGAGGCGGTGGCGGCGCACAACAGCCACCTGCCCCCCGGAATGAAGGAGCTTTATATTAGTATATAATTGTGTCGACGGACTCGTGGACGGGAAGACCATAGCCGAGTGATGCCATCTGATCGACTCGGCGGTGGCGTGTGTCAAAAGTAGCAAAAACTGTCGAGGCGCCTCTTTAATTGATGAAACGCCGTGTTTACAGTCCCTTCGCAATTGTCAAACTCCGCAATAAGCTCTCCGACTTCATACACGGCGTCGACGGTATCACCCTCCGCCCCCCTCACGTTCAACATCTCGTCACTGTGAATGTCACTATCGATGAACGTTGAGCGCTCGGAGCTTGAACAGGTCTACGGGTGGGAGCAGTAGTAGCGGGGTGATTTCCACTGGCTGGGACGGTGACTCGCCGGGGGGGCGTTTAATAAGGCGCACACGGCGGGGCCAAGATGGGAGAACGGGAAAATGGGTGGCCGGAATACCGCTGTATCTCCAGCATTCCTGCATATAAACAATGCCCATGCAAACGTGCAAAAGCTAGTGCGTAGGAGGTCGCAGCGGCGCGGTGCTGATCGGAGGCGTAGCGGACGTGGGAGGGTGAGTCAAACGTGTGACAGCATGGTTGAGGATGTAATCATTTTAATCCTTTGCAACATTATAATTGTTAAACTCGCCCCTGCACATGACGTTTGCACATTCATTGGCATTGGTCTTCTTCTTACTGTGCATGTGCGTGTGTTCGTGTGTGGATGTGTATGTCTGCGTCTCTTGGGATGTGTGTATGAGAGAGGGGGGGGGGAGAGGGATGTGTGTGTGTGTGTGTGTGTGGGGGGTGTATGTGTGTGTGTGGGTGTGTGCGTGTGAGGAAGAAAATCATTGTGTTTGTGTTATTACTTCCATCCGTGTGTGTGCGTGAAAGAGAGAGGGACTGTGTGTGTCATTTTCTGTGTATGCGTGTGTGTGTGTGTGTGTATTCTTGTGGAAGAGAGAGTGAGAGAGGGAGAGTGTAGGGTGTGTGTCGGTGCATGTACATTTGTTTCTTTG
>JAPMLY010001056.1:0-20000 GCA_026401115.1 Tetraselmis chui | reverse complement strand
TTTTGATGTTGTTGTTGAATGGCGATACTTTTGTGATGTTCTTTTTTATTTTCCATGTTTTTGTTTCAGTTCTTGGTGTTGCTGCTTACTTTTTTTTTATTCTATCGCTATTTAATGTGCTTCCTGATAATTCCACAGTTCCCACTGCATGAGGATGCATATTTTGCTCTTGCTGTATTGCCACATCAAACTGCTGAGTTGTGCTGCCCATGTTGCTGTGGTTGATGTCGTTTATGCATCTAATGTTGATGGTGCTGCGACTGCTGAATTACCTTAGGTAGTGGTATGGCAGCAACCATCAAGAACGCCGCAAGAGAAAGGTCGCCCTGAGCTGGAGTGGGTAGTATGGAAGGTGCAAGGTGACTGAGACTGAACGAGGTGAAAATGAGAGAAGGAATGGTTATAGAGGTCACGGTGAGGTGCCTATAAATAGGCTAGCTGTAGGCTGTTGCGAAGGGTACAATGTTGGGCACCGTGATTGGTGCTAATGGTCCAATTGATAGCAGTACCGTCTTGGTCAGTGACTGTGTATGTCACCGACAGCTGACAGATGAGAATCATATATCGTATGTCATACTGCTTTTAGCACCCATGTGATGTAGAAACGTACAAAGGATCATTGTACATATGGGTGTATCTCAACACCCCCACTCAACCGGAATGTAATGAAGTACTGTTGTAGTCAAGAAAATCCAAAGTAAAGTTTTTAGGCCATGCTGACGGACATGATTTTCTTGATGAGATAGGAAAAGGTGTTCCAAGAAACCGGCTTGGTGAGAATGTCAGCACAATTGTCAGCAGTGGGAACATAGATCATTCCCACAAGGCCATTTGCAGCAAGGTCACGGCTCAAATGGTATTTGAGAGCAATGTGCCTTGTCTTGCGCGAAGTGCTTCCACGAGTGACATTCCGAATGGCTGACTGATTATTGAAAAACACATGAGTCGGCAGTGACAGAGGTAAGCCAAGATCAGCCAAAAGTTGTCTTGCGAACAAGATTTCTTGGCAGACCGATGCGACTGCGATGTATTCAGCGTCACGGGTCGATTGCGCGACAACCGTCTGGAGTGCAGAGCGCCAAGAGATGGGTGCGGCGCCCACGGAAGGTGAGTCGGTTGCCCCCACTGGACCCATGCAAAGGATCTGGCCACTGACAGAAACTAATGAAGCATGTTCACTGCCCCAGGTGGAATCGACAAAGGCACTGCAGTGAAGCGGTTGGCTGTGATGATGAAAGGAAATACCAACATGTGATGTGCCCTACAGGTAGCGTAAGACGCGTTTGGCTATTGTCCAATGACATAACTTGGGGTGGACGACATAGCGGCAGAGACATGAAACAACATTTGAGATGTCATGGCGTGTGCATACCGATGCCCATAGGAGACTGCCGACCAGACTATTGTAAGGAACATCATGTTGGAGATCAGTGGAGGCTTCATGAAAGGCAAGTTCCGCCCCTGGCTCCAAGGTAGCAAAAAATGATTGCTGTCCGTCATGTTGAACTGGTCGAGCATGTCATCGATATATTTACTATGGTGAAGGGTGATACTGCCCGCATCAGTGTAATCAGCACCCATGCCTATGATCCAAGTACAAACTCCCTCGTCGGTGATGTCAAAGGTTGTTTGAATTAGGACACGTAAGTAGGTCATCCATGGTTCAGATGCAGGGAGAACCAGCAGGTCATCAACGTTGACTAGGACGATGATGATGATGATTTGAGTACATGAGGATTCAAACCATAAGATGTAAACCCCCGGGTCACCAGCGGAAACCTGAAATCTGTTGTCCCGTAGGAGGCGCCCGCCGGCGGCGCAGCGGCGGCGGCCCTGGAGGGGGGGACGCTCGCATGCCCGTCGGCACCCCTCACCTCCCCGTGGTGGGCGCTGGAAACCACGATTTCAATTTCAAACTTTGTCCCGTAGGAAGCCATCGAAATTCTGCCTCCACCCGAAAACTACTTGCTTAGTGCCATATAAGGCTCTCGACAAGCGACCATAGAGTTCTATGCCATCTACATTATTTTCTTTGTAGCCTTCAGAAAGGCTAATGTACATGTCTTCTTTGATCTCTGCGTATAAAAATGCAGCAACTACATCGAGCTGGTGGACACGCCAACGCCATTGCGCAGCAAGGGAAAATGCTGTCCGAACATGAGTGAAGTTAATTACTGGGGCGTAAAGTTTCTCTTTGTCGAAATCAAGGCCTGCGCGTTGATCAAATCCACGGACCACCCATCGAGCCTTGAACTTACGAATGTTGCCATCTTTGTTGTGCTTAATCGTGAAGGGCGCCCGCCGGCGGCGCAGCGGCGGCGGCCCCGGCGAGGTGTGCGCTCGCAGGCCCGTCGGCATCCCCTCACCTCCCCGTGGTGGGCGCTGGAAACCCCGTAGCCGTGCCAGGCCTGGCACGGTAGGGGGCTAAGAGGGGCGACAGCTCGATCCGTGGGATCAACAGCTGTCGGGAAAGCCTTGTACATAGGGCTTTTGAAAAAATAATTTATGTGTACTACCGGCGCAAAGATCTCCCGCTCGGCCCGTCCGATATGTTTTTTCGCGCACAGGTACTCCTAGATACAACCTTACTTTTATGAGTGGGAACTGTACTACGGTAGCGTTTGATGGCGAGGAGGGTACGGCCGGATCAGCGGTGGGAGGCGGGTGTTGGAGCTGGTGGTGCCCAGCCGGGAAGCAGCGCCAGGAAAGGGCGATCGCTAGCTGTCGACCAACCCTGTGCCGGTCGAACCTTGCCGAGGGGTGAGGCAAGACATGGCACAAGACGGCGGCTAGTCGCAGACGGAGGAGCGGCTACATGAGGCGGCGGCGATCCTCAGGACAAGCCGCCGCCGAAAAGCCATGTACAGAGGGCTTTTTGGATACTAAAATAATGTCCGTACCCGGCGTCGAGCAAGTTGGGGAGCAGCACCAAGGTAGGGCGCTCACTAGCGCGTCGCTACGTCGTCCAGCGTCATCTCCCGGGGGGAGGAGTCAGCTGGGACGGCAAGGAGGACGGCGACGGGAGGAGCGACACGATCTGGCGGCGACGACCCTTTGGGTCGGCGCCGCCGGAAAACCCGGCACGGAGGGTTTTGCTTAATTCCGGGCGCCCGCGGCCCGCCGGATCCGGCTACGGTGACCTGCCCCCCCCCTCTTCGACACCCACTACCCCGACAGACCTTCATACTCCTAGGAGTCCTTGAGCGTGGGCCCGGGTGAGCGCGGAGGCCCCCGCTCACGAACAAGCTGCTCGGTGGACGCGCGATCACAAGGGGGAGGGTACGGCCACAGGCCGGAAAACCGACAGGTACCCGGGTACCAGACAGAGAAAAAACTGGGGAAATGAGCGGGGAAAATTCAGGCGCGGAGGCAGGAGCGCTAGTTTTTTCTATGTCTGTGCGTCTCGGTCCCCCCCACCTGTCCTCGAGGTGATGGGGGACCTCGACACGGAGGACCGCCGCGTCGGTGGACGCGGCAAGACCTTGGGGCGGGGTTTACGGGATGGAGCGGCGGGATCGACGAGCGACCGCGCGAGGAGGGGTTTTTTGCCAGCCTTTCCCCTCCTACCTTCGGCAAGACCGAAGTCACGCGGGAGCTAGATTAGGCTGGCCCGTCGTCCCTCCCGAACGCCGACCGGCCTAGGCCGGTCGACACCCCGGTTCGGCGGGAGCGGGCCGTGCATCGTGAAGGTCGAGCAGCAGTTTAGTTTTGCATTTCTAGACAAGTGGATTTATTTTTAGATCTGTTTTTTCTTGATTACAATATTATTACGCTGTTACTGCTTAGGTGGGGGGACTATGGCAATTACTGCGGTTGCTTACAGCTATATAACTCCCGAGGAACGTCGGCACACATTGCAGATAGGTGTGTCGATAGGTGTACCTGGTCGGAGAGACCCGGGCCCAACTTGCTAATAAGTCATGTATGGCGAAGTAGAGTGGCCCGTGAGACAGCACTCGGTCCAGTTTGCCGGGACATGTTGTGAACAATTTCAATTTCAATTTCAATTTCAATTTCAATTAATCGTGAAGTCCCACTTCGTGCTAAGTATACGTTGACCAACTGGGATGGGAACGACCCGGAAGACATTTCTTGCTCGAATACCATCATATTCCGTCTTGATAGCTGCTTTCCAATTGTCGGCATGTGGGGAAAGTAGTGTTGCGCGCATAGTCCTAGGAGTATATGGTGGTAGCCCCGAAGTCGGTGAAGAACGGTTGGTCATGAAGCAAGTGGTCGGTTCCGGAGTCGATAGTAATGCGGGGGCTCTAGCCATGAGGAGCGATTGCCAAAGAGCATAGTGTCCATAGTCACATGGGTAGGCATGGGGATAATCTGCAGCGTCATTAATGGCATAACCTCCTTGGTGTTGTTGTTGCTGACTGAGAAGGAGGATCTCAGAATCGCGAAATCGAGCAAGTAATCGGCAAACACGGTCTTGACGTTGAAGGTCTTTACAAGTGTCATGGTGAAGGGAGGGACCCTCCATAAAAAAATGGTTTGGAGACGAAGTAGACTCCGGGGTAAACAACGCATCATCAAGCATAGTATATGGAAAATCAGGTCGTACGTTGGTCGACAAGGAAAGCTCTGGCCGCAGACCTGGGGGAGATACGATTAAGCGGGCCGTTAGTGGATAAGGTAGGTTCACCGTAGAGAGAAACACTGGGTGTGCATGGTCATCATCGTCAGTGTCATCATCATCAACATCCGTAGGAGGCACATAGGCTTGAGTCAATGACGCGATGAGCTCCCTCTGATTATAGGTAGGGGAAAGCGGAGGATCGATCTTGCAGAGTGGTTCCTCAGGTGACCCATTATTGGCCGTGTCTTGGAAGTGGCTTAGTAATTTCAGCTTCATAAAAAAATATGTTGCGGCTGGCAATAACACGCCCACTATCAGGATTGTAGACCAACCCGGCGGGAGAATCAAACGATCGTCCTACATAGATACCCTTCCATGCCATGTCTTATAGCTTCCGGCGCAGGGCGGAGTCCACGTGAGTGTATGCATAGGAGCCAAAAATCCGAATATGGGATAAGTCCGGGATGACTCAAGTTGCAAGGGTTAGGGGAATGCCGCCATGGCGAGATTTGTAAGTCATATTGTGAAGATAGACGGAGTGTTTGAAGGCAAGTTCGCAATATTTTTGCGGTAATCCGGCAGTAAAAAGAAGGCAACGTGTCATCTCCGCGAGTGTGCGCCAAGGACGCTCCGCAAGCGCGTTTTGATGAGTACTATAGTGAGCAGAAAACCGCTGAGTAATGTTGTGTTCCGAACACAGAGTTGCAAAGGCAGTTGACCTGAAGGTGGCGCCGTTGTCGGCGCGGGTCTCGGTAATCTTGTGGCCTTTACGCAGAACAAGGTTGATAATATCCCGTGTATAAGGGACAATCTCGGCAGTAGAGCAGATAGGTCGTCCCATAGCGAAGGAGGTGCTGCGACAGAAGGCTCCATAAAATTGATTATTGCCTTAAAGAAAATATTCAAAAGGGCCCCATGAATCCATACAAAGAGTGTGGAACGGGGGGTAGTCTCGAGATCCAAGCGTGGTGCTCTTATTCTTGGCGATAGTGGATTTGGATAAAGTACATATACTACAGAATTCCACGTGGGATAGAGAGGGAGGAAGACCTGTGACTAGATGCAAAGTTCTCATGATGCCCTCAGCATGGATGTGGCCAAGGCGTCGATGCCAAAGTTAAGATGTGCCTCTGGAGGTTGCGCTCGGTAACGCCACGGTAGGTGGTGGTGATGTGATGGATGTTGGGGGAATGGGCTCCACCATCAGGCCATAGAGACCCCACTCCCGGAGACGCCGGATGGGGATGCGTGATCCTGTAGGAAGAGTCAAAGTGCAGTCTTGGGCGTATGTGAAGGTTGCTCCCGCGTCTTGGGCTCGACCCTGACTAAAAAGTCGGGATATACCATGGGGAGCGAAAGAGACGAAATATGGTGCGAGTAGAACCTTGGTGAGAGTAGTGGCCACCTTTTTCCCATCGACCGTGGTATAGACTTCTTTGGTAGTGCATGTGCCATGAACGGTAGCAAGAACGCCAGTGAGAGTGTAACGGGCATGGACGGGGAACTCCTCGTAATCGTTGTATTCGTGTCGATTGGCGTTGATGAATTGTGAGGCACCACCATCCACGATTTGTATCTCGAATGCTGGCGGAGCATCATATTGAGCTAAAAATACTGATGTAGCATGAGGGGTTGTAGTAGCATTGGTAGCACGTACGGCACTCATTATCCATTTGTAGGTCCATGCTGCTGCCCAAAATTGGTAGAAGGATGTCGTCAAGTTCTTGCCCTTGAAACTTGGAGACATTGATGTCTTGCATGTTGTAACCCATAGCAGCGGCTCTAACCGCACACGGTGGTTCCGCAAAGCGTGCTGGAGATAGGGACGGGTCACCAATTGCCAACAATCCGGGACCAGGGGATCCGTCGTGATTCAAGCAGAAGTGGGGGTCCATTTGGGATACTTGAGAACCGTGGTAATGTGAGCTGTCCGTCCTGGCGTCCTGTGCTCGCCAGTCTGAAGGTGAAAACCCAATAGAGGGCAAGAGAGTAGCCACGGGAATGCCATGCTGACGGTGGCCGATGTAGTGGTTAATGAGGTCCTAGTGATTGGTCATGTTTGTCCAAATCAGGGAGTCGCGTTGCACAGTGGATCCCATGGAGGCGGCTTTGCCGCGGAGAAGAGTCCCAAGGGCACCAATTATGGTGGGAGGCTCAGTTGCGCCAAAGCTTTTCTCAATAAGGTAACTTAAACTCATGTTGTGCGAGGCGGTTAGAAACCTTTATAGTATGGAGAACCTTGTTGAGTGCTTTGGCTCCGCTGGCTACTAATGGAAAGGATGTGCCAGAAACGGGGCATGGCATGCACCAGCTTCAAGAAATGAAACGGGGAGTATAGAATCTCTGTGACATGGCCGGATGAAGTGAATATCTTGCGGAAGGCGGATGCTCCAATGATGGATGGCGGAAGATGGTAGATGGCCTTTATACCGTTTGCTAAGGACTTCAAGCATGTGTGAAAGCACACCTCGAATGGTGTCATCTATCTCGCAGCATGTGAGTAGCCCCACCGAACCACCCGTGGATAGGAAGACCTCCAAAAGAGGGATCATGCCGCCCGTGCAAAGATTGACCCAGTGAGAAACGTGTTGCTGCGGGGGAACAAAAGGAATATTCCGTAGACATGGAAGACCAGGAATAACTCGACTGGCCATCCGGGTTGGTGCTGGCGAGATGGAAGGAAGAGGGTCATCGTATACAATATTCAACGCAAGGTCGGTAGACTTGGCTGTGACTTGTTCACCACTACGGAAGTGTCGAGCCGGAGATGAGCGAGGATGCTATGCGTGAAAATGCGGGTCGTCTGTATGGACGCGGAAACGAGATTGACATGAATTCGCATGTGTTGTAACGTGATTTGCTTGAGACTCGTGTACCCGATGTGGAAAGAGCTTCTGTGGAGAGTGCATGCGCTGTGTCTTGTCGTCTGAAACTGGTGGTCCCGTCATCATGAAGCACAAATCTCCCAACGTAGGCGTGTCCTCTTTGTGTTCGTGAGATGAGAGTAACACAACATTGTGATGAGGGCGCGATGATGGTCCTCGGCTTGCGCAACTGTAATAGGTGCGTGTGCTAATGGAGGAGCACGTTGGTGGGGTGGAAGCGGCATGTCAACCGGAGGTCGTCCAGAAGGGGGGACTCCATTACGATCGACAGTTTGCCAACATCTGGTTTGCGAGTGACCACGGCGGCCACAACGGTGACATGGTTCCAATTGGCGATGTGATTGCCCCGGGGTTCCATGTGGTGGTATGAGTGGCGGTCATGTGGCTACATATGTGATATCTGCCGGCTGGTGAAGGGGCGCTACCGGTGACTGGGCTGCGGGATCGGACATGATAATTTCACGGACAATCACCCAGGATTCATCATGGTTGGTACGGTGATGGCGTGTCATGAAGGCGCGTAATTCCATGTAGGTATCTACAGACATGTTGGGCATCACGTAAGTATCCATAAAATCTTCTTCATTGCAGTCTTTCCCAAGTCGCCTCGTATCACACCATGCGGCGTTTTTCTCAATGATATATGATTCCATGGTTTGTGACGGGAGTTGATATTTGTGCAGGCACTTCCGTGCGCGCCGGAGAGCTGGGACTTCGGCAATCTTGATCCGCGATAGAATGTTGTCCCATGCCTTGGTTCCGTGAGATGTAAATTCTTGGGGCTCTCCACGTCGTACAAGCATGGGAAGTTCACGTCGTACGACTGCATTGTTAGCGAGGCATGCTCGAGTGGCAATAGATAAGCATTGGTAGAGGTTGCGTTGTTGCTCGGGGGTGCCGTCGTATGTTGATGCACGGCCGAATTGGTTAGAAAAGGCGAAGTCTGAGAAGTCATGCTGCCAAGCGATCATGTCCCCCCATTCCGATGAGTCAAGTAGTTCAGGAGCCTTTCCGGCGTCCAGAGTTCGAAGAGGTGGGGTCTGTTGCATGGATAATCGGGCCATGAGTGATGCAATGCTAGATTCTGCGTCACTCTCAAACAAGGGTATTGTCATCGGAGATGTGGTGTTGTGAGGTGATTTTCTGTGAGCAACACGGAGCCCCAAAAGGAAAACTGGGCATTATACATTCGGTTGATACTGATATTCGATAATCTAAGCTGATTCAGTGAGACGGACGAGGTTGACGAGACGGATTAGACGGGCAAGACTGACTAGACGGACGAGACGGATTTTGAGACTAATGAGCCGGACGAGTCACTAGGTGTGATGAGCTGTTGATATTTGCGGAACTAAGGAGAATTGCTCAATCGTATTGGTGAAAGCAGTGGTCATGTATGTAGCACAATCTGTTTCTTGAGTCTAATGAATCGACTATATAGTTGACTACGTTGTTCGAGGGCCCATGACCTATGGAAGGTGCAAGGTGAGTGAGACTGAAAGAGGTGAAAGTGAGAGAAGGAATGGTTACAGAGGTCACGGTGAGGTGCCTATAAATAGGCTAGTTGTAGGTTGCTGCGAAGGCTACAATGTTAGGCACCGTGATTGGTGCTGATCGTCCAATTGATAGCAGCACCGTCTTGGGCAGTGACTGTGTATGTCACTGACATGTGACAGATGAGAATCATATATCGTTTGTCATACTGCTGTTAGTACCCGTGTGATGTAGAAACGTACAAAGGATCATTGTACATATGGGTGTATCTCAATAGGTAGGTTCTCCAACTCAGCAGCATCATGTCGACCCCCCCCCCCCCCCCCCCCCCCCCCCACCACACACACACACACACACGAAATGATTTGCCCATGGTGCCAATCAACCACGCACACATATACCCAAATAGAAAGCAAATGCAATCAAGTTGAAAAACAGGGGGAGTATGCATGGAAGCGCAAAGGATAAAATTAGTTTATGATTACAAAGCTATATGTCTATGCCTAGTTGTTGTTATAGTGATGGAGTGCCAGGTGGTAGGGCTGGTGATGTACAACTTGAGCTCTCTACGGACCACAGCGCGTCCGACGTCGTCCCCGTCACCGCAAAACCAGCTGCGAGTTAGTTACTCGTCGGGTATCAACTGTGGTTCCTCGTCTGACATTGCTTTGATCATCACAAAGAGTCGGAATGGGCCATTCGAACCTCGAAGACGTAGTGCTTGGGCAGCCCTCCGGGAGTTGTAGGTCCCCGTCGGGCTAGGCCGACAGTGCCGGGCGTTTTGAAGCAGCATCTTAGTCACAGCCGACACAAACCTGTCCTCGTCCGCAGATGCCTAGTCAAGGCTGCTTACCTGCCACCTTGACGAAGGAAAACGCCGGGGGTAAGTTCAAACGACTATACACATTGTACGCATTTTCGCAACGAGTCAAGCAAAAACGCAGCGCTCACCCGCCGCGGCATAATTTCACGAACTGCACATGTCAAAGTGAGCGCAAAGCATGAACGGCTATAAGGAAAGGACAAAAAATCCGCTTAGGTTGTGACCTTAGATACCTACTATTAGTGCGTGTCTGTCAATCAAAAGGGCAGGTGAGTGCTTTTTGATTCATGTTGGAGCTGTCAGGGATGGTTAACGAGATTGTGGTGAGACGGTAGCATGCTTACCGCAACCGCGCAGCAAGAGCGGCAAGCATGTAGACGACACAACACCAATTGACCTCCCACCACCTACAACAAGTGCCTTTGAAATAGAATTGAAGGCGTGTTGGATTTGATGGACAACGCCGATATTCGCGCGACACAATTATAGCTGAGGTGGCCGTAGGGCTAGCGAACGTGTACGGCGGTTTGGTGTTGCGTCGGAAACATCGCTAGCATGAAACAATATAAGGGATAAACAAAACGTCGCTAGCATGAACGATTGGTAAGGATACACAACAATCCGCTGTCGCAGTGGCCTAAGGTACACTTTTTCATAGTATAGTGGCGTGTCGGTGAATCAAAAAGCCAAGTAAGTGCTCTACGATTTATGTTGGAGCGGGCATGGGTGGTTAACAAGATGGTGATGAGACGACCATGCTGCAAGAGCGACCAACGTGTAGCCGACACACCATCAAGTAACCGCCCACCAACGGAAACAAGTGCGTTTATAATAGGGCTGGAGGTTTGTTGGTTGTGGAGGTCAAGTCCGCGCGACACAATCGTGGATAGAGTGGCCGTAGGGATAATCAGGGCGTGCCATTTTCCCACCACGCATTGCCGCCTC
Organism: Tetraselmis chui; assembly: GCA_026401115.1. Classification (NCBI taxonomy): domain Eukaryota; kingdom Viridiplantae; phylum Chlorophyta; class Chlorodendrophyceae; order Chlorodendrales; family Chlorodendraceae; genus Tetraselmis; species Tetraselmis chui. The sequence continues at coordinate 9,268 of JAPMLY010001056.1, read as the reverse complement.
GGCATTTTTTCGCAGTCTACTCATGTCAAACTGACCGAAAATAAATAACGGTTGGAAAGGATAGACAAAATCCGCTTTGGTAGTAGCCTAGAATAAACTTTTTCCTACTATTGTGGCGTGTCGGTCAGTCAAAAAGGCAGGTGAGTGCTCTACGATGTATGTTGGAGCGGGCATGGGTGGCTTACGAGGTGGTGGTGAGACGGTAGCATGCTTACCGCACCCGTGCAGCAAGAGCAACTAGCTTGTAGCCGACACACCACCAATTGACCGCCCAACACCGGCAATAAGTGCGTTTTTACTAGACTTGGAGGTGTGTTGGTTGTGGAGGACAATGCCCAAGTCCGCGCTACACAATCGGGGCTTGAATGGTTGTAGGGTTGTTGTGTTCGTACGGCGGGTTGGTGCCGCATTGAAAACGTCGCTAGTAGCTGTATTCCGGCCAATATTAGCGCGCACGCTTTTCCGGTACTTATAAGAACACATGTGTTCCGCACGCGGTGGCGCATGAAGTTCAAACGGTCGTTATTGCATGGCGTGGCGTGGCACGTCACACCATCTTTGTCCTTGTCGGAGTTCTTGGGCTTGGAGTCTTTGGTGTCGGTGGTGTCTCTTGGTGGTGGCTTGGGCTTGGCCTAGGGTCTTGTGGCTGGGTTAGTTGGGCGTTCGGGGGTAGGACGGTCGGGGACAAGAAAGTTCCAGTGTCTTGCGTGTGAAGGTAGCTCCAACGGCAACGTTGGCGCTAGTGAGTAGGAGCACTCGAACGTCTTGTCGATGAAGGCTCGGTGTATGCCGTCGTTATCGGTGGATGCAACGTCCGGTCGCGGTTTGAGGATCATCGACGCGAGTCCTCGCCGCGAGATCGTGTCGCTCCTCCCGTCGCGACCGTCCTCCTTGCCGCCCTAGCTAACTCCTCCCCCCGAGAGATGACGCTTGACGACGTAGCGGCTCGCTAGTGAGCGCCCTACCCTGGTGCTGCTCCCCAACTAGCTCGACGCCGGGTACGGACATTATTTTGGTTTCCGAAAGAAAGCCCTCCGTACTAGGCTTTCCGGCGGCGGCTGATCCTTAGGATTGCCGCCGCCTCATATAGGCGCTCCTCCTTCTGCGAATGGCCACCGGCATGTGCCATGTCTTGCCTCATCCCTCCGCAAGGTTCGACTGGCACATGGCTGGCGCTGCTTCCCGGCTGGCCACCACCAGCTCCAACAACCACCTCCCACCGCTGATCCGGCCGTACCCTCCTCGCCATCAAACGATGCCGTAGTACAGGCCCCACCCCTCAAAGTAAGGTTGTGTTCAAGAGTATCTGTACGCGAAAAAACATATCGGACGGGCCGAGCGGGAGATCTTGGTGCCGGTATCGCACAGAAATTATTTTTTCAAAAGCCCTATGTACATGGCGTTCCCGAGAGCTGTTGATCTTGCGGATCGAGCTGTCGCCCCTCTCAGCCCCCTACCGTGCCAAGCATGGCAAGGCTACGGGGTTTCTAACGCCCACCACGGGGAGGTGAGGGTATGCCGACGGGCATGCGAGCGCACCCCCCTCCGGGGCCGCCGCCGCTGCGCCGCCGCCGGGCGCCATAGCGTCTCATCCATATCTTGAGAGCTCCACCGCTTGTAGGCACACGGCAACGTCCCCTTTCCCGGCAACACCTTCCTCGCCGGACTTCGTCCTTTCCACTTTCTTTTCGTACTAAGGATGATAGCGATGAGCATGAATTAAGGCTAGGGATCAAGTGAATTTTGTCGATGTTGATGGTAACGATATTTTGCAACGTCGATGTTGATGGTATTGATATCTTGGATTGTCGATGTTGATGGTGTTGATAGTTTGGGATGCTGACATCGATGGCAATTTAAGCCGATATTATCGCCGATGTATCGATATTTGGGGCGATATATCGATACATCGGGCTTGAATAATCAATATTTTACAATTGTTTTGATAATTGATGGCATTGATGCTAGCACTACTGCCATCGTGTCGATGTCGATGTCGCAACCTATCACATCGATGGCACTATCACCAGGTGATGATGATACTATCGACGATGCATCATGATCCCTAGCCTTAGCATGAATAGAGAGAACACTAGAGAAACGCATAGGGGGTCGAGGCCAAGAGCATTGGTCGTTCTCAACCGAAAGGGCGCCAAACGCCGCGCCATCGCTGCGCCGATACCCCATCCCAATGACCCGATGCACCTCACCACTCGCACAAACAAGCTTCCTTACTATTAGAACGGCGATAGCTGTGGGTTAAAGCCAGTCGGGGCCCCTTTTTGGCGCCTAGCTGCTGCGCCATATAGATTCTGAGCGGGTCGGAAGGCGATTTTGTACACTCATCGCCCATCTTTCCCGAGGCATAACTTATACTCGTTTGAAAATGCCGGTCAAAAGCTCTCCGAACATCCTGATGAAAACTGTAGCTTTCTCGTCGTATATATTCAGAATTCGAATTTTATTGTTTTACAAAAAGTTATAGCTGTTAATGAAGGGCTTTGTTCCAAGTTCTTGGTGTTCCAAATTAGTCTCAATCCTCCTTGGTGTTCCAAATTAGTCTCAATTCCAAATTAGGGTAGCGAATTCCCAAACAGCTCATCACATGATGGGGCTGCGAGGGAGGTTTTTTGTTTTTTTTATTACGGTCGCTGGCCACAAAGTGACGGGTGGCCAGAACGTGATGTTAACAGGTACCTGTAATGAGTTTCGTTTGTGATGTACATAGGCGCGCGGGGCGACGTGTCCTGCTGCTGCAGCCATATTCACACCTGACATCACGGGGGTTCTTCACTCGATCTCCGATGACACTGCATGAACCCGAGTGCGAAACCTGCGCGCCGTCAGGTACCTGCTATATTTTGTCGCTTCGTCGGCCACTTTACCGGCTTGGCACACGATAATCCCCGCTCTAACGAACGCTGTTGGGGGTCTCAAACCTACGTCTGTGAGATAACGGTACCCGTCGTCTTTGCTATGGGCGCAACCTACTAGCCGAAAGTCAGATTAACCTATATCTCCTCAACCCACTGGACCTACCTTTGGCTCAGCATGGGGGCTGGGATATCCAAGAGGGGCTTAAGAGCCCAGCTTCAGTCATCAGAGGCGCGTGCCGCGGAAGCAGAGAGGGCGCTGCGTGAATCGCAAGAGAGGCTGCGGCTCGAGTTGCAGGCTCGAGTAGGTCAGCAGCGACATGCCGATGCCGGTGATCTCCAGCGTGGCACCTCAGGAAGTCCTGAGCAGGCGCGCGTTGCGGACGCCGAGAGGGCGAAAAAGCGCGAAGTAACGGAGGGAAGGCTGGCACCGCATCACTTACGGAGGTACCCGGAGGTGGAGGCCACTGCAATGGGAGAAACGGTGGCTATGGGCCAACGGGCCGCTCAGGGCACGACGGAAGAGGTGGGCCCTTACTGAGAGTGTTATCACGTAGTTAAGCGCTTATTGATATTGCTAATGATCGTTTCGCCGCATGAAAATTCACGACAGATAAATGCACAGGCCCGACAAGAGCGTGCGGCGAAGTTCCAAGTTGTCGATGAGGGCGACACGACTAAAGTTTTGGCAAGTCTCAATACCCGAGGAGGAGAAGCCAAATCAGGTCTGATGTTTTTATAGATAAGGAAGTTGTGTGATGACTGTTTGGTTCCGTCGCCTATGAAAAAGGGGGGAGAAAAACAACGCAGCGAAAAAAAAAGTGACACGTTGAGCCTATTTGTTTTGTACCGCCTATGCCCCCAGCTCCTGATACTACTTCCACGAACTGCTGCTCTTTACCTGGAGGCCAATCTTTCGAGTTCGACGCCTTCCTGTCGCATAACTGGGGTACAGACAAACAAGCTCACGCTAAGGTACGACCGCGGGCGATTCCTCTGGCACAGTTGTAGAATTGCTTCGGAACCTCTGCGGTGGGTACGCTGTAGCGTTCTTTGCCAGCTTCCTGGCTGTGTGTGTGTGTGTGTGTGTGTGTGTGTGTGTGTGTGTGTGTGTGTGTGTGTGTGTGTGTGTGTGTGTGTGTGTGTTTTCATACTGTTCGATAACCGGCTTAGGCCTGTGGGGGTTTTTTTCTCTTTTTCTCTTCTTGATTTGTGGGGTTCACTCCTTTTTCTTAAAAGACCAAAAGTCAAGGGCGAATGTTCCTCGGATAAATCTTACTCTGATGGTATACTTTTTTGGACCTGATGGTTTATATTCCTCCTGCAAAGCCCTTCGACGCTTTGCAGAAGGTCAGTGCTGATGTTGTGGCATGCCTTCCTGTTCCTCGGGCTTATTTGCCTGTGTGTGTTTGTGTGTGTTTGCGTGTGTGTGCGTGTGTGTGTGCGTGTGCGTGTGCGTGTGCGTTTGTGTGTGTGACTGTGCGCGCGCGCGCGCGCGTGTGTGTGTGTGTGAATGTGTGTGTGTGTGTGAATGTGTGTGTGTGTGTGTGTGTGTGTGTGTGTGTGTGTGTGTGTGTGTGTGTGTGTGTGTGTGTGTGTGTGTTTTCATATTGTTGGATAACGGGCTTTCGCCTGTTGGGTTTTTCTCTCTCTTTCTCTTCTTGATTGTGGTTTCCAATTCCTTTTCTTGTAAGAAAAAGATATAACGAGCGAATGGTCCTCGGCTTAGCCTCGACCCCGATGGTTTACTTTCTTGGCCCTGATGGTTTATATTCTCCCTGCAAAGCCCATCTACGCTTTGCAGAAGGTCAGTGCTGATGTCGTGTTATGCCTTTCTGTTCCTTGGGGTTATATGCGTGTGTGTGTGTGTGTGTGTGTGCGTGTGTGTGTGTGCGTGTGTGTGTGTGTGTGTGTGTGTGTGTGTGTGTGTGTGTGTGTGTGTGTGTGTGTTTTCATACTGTTGGATTATGGGCTTAGGCCTATGGGGTTTTTCTCTCTCTTTCTCTCCTTGATTGTGGTTTCCAATGTTTTTCCTTGTAAGAAAAATATATAACGAGCGAATGGTCCTCGGCTTAGCCTCGACCCCGATGATTTACTTTCTTGGCCCTGATGGTTTATATTCCTCCTGCAAAGCCCATCTACGCTTTGCAGAAGGTCAGTGCTGATGTCGTGTTATGCCTTTCTGTTCCTTGGGGTTATATGTGTGTGTGTGTGTGTGTGTGTGTGTGTGTGTGTGTGTGTGTGTGTGTGTGTGTGTGTGTGTGTGTGTGTTCATACTGTTGGATAACGGGCTAAGGCCTGTGGGTTTTTTCCTTTTTTTCTTCTTGATTAGTGGTTTCCACTCCATTTTTTGTGAGACCAAAAAATAACGGGCGAATGTTCCTCGGATTAACCTCGACCCTGATGGTTTATTTTCTTGGACCTGATGGTTTATATACCTCCTGTAAAGCCCTCCGACGTTTTGCAGGAGGGTAGTGCTGATGCTGTGGCATGCCTTCCTGTTCCTCGGGCTTAGGCATGTGAGGCTGCTTTTTTCCTTCTGTCTCCGTTCTGCTTGGTAGTTTTAACTCCCTTTTCTTGTAAGACAATTTCCTTATTTTCTTGCTAGCTCCTCGACCTCGCCGACTCTCGTTCGACAATGAACTACGTTCGAGTGTCCCATTACTTACCAACATTGCTGCATTGGACACCGAATATTACCCGTACCCAACGTATGTGCCCCTTTTTAAAAGTACTCGTATCAGCACGCGTCACCAACTGGAAGGACCCTTTACCTCACGGAAGATATCCATTCATCATTTGGTAAAAGCGTCAAGGGGAATGAAAACACGTCCCATTGATGCCACAAACAAGGAGACGACCGTTACTTTGTTGAAATGGGTCGACCTGGAGGAGTCGTGCGTATCTTTACACTTACAACACAACATTTCTACCATACATAACGGCGCCGATAACAGAAATACACACATTTGTAGTCTGTCATATATGTATTGTGATGCACGCAGGTAACGAGAAGTCTCCCCTCTCATTCTATTGCAATCAATTATTCTGCGGCCGTCGATGCAGGTGGTGCTCATTTCAAATCTCCTTATGAGCGCCGGCGTGCGGGTCTGGCTCGACGAGACTTGCCTCAAGGACCACATAAAGACCTCAGTGCTGAAAGGGATCGACTCGTCGCGGTTTGTGGTGGCCTTCCTCACACCGGAGTACATCGACAAGATCGCCGCAGCAGATTCGGTAGGAGCTGCTTTGACCCAATGCAAACTGTGCGCTAGCTGTGTTTGCTAGCGCTTTGGCATGTACGTGGGTTGCTTCGGTCTGGGTGTGGCACTAATCTGATAGGGAGGCGAAGTAGCTAACCATCATGAAGAAACGAAGGAGCGAGAACCTGCTATATACATTACTATAGCCCATCATGAAGAGTTCCGTGCCGTTAGCAGGCCACCTCAAAATGTGCATCGAATGAATCCCTAGCTTACACGTTTGCTATATCAGTGTTATTTATGAGATGGCAGTAAAAGGGGCCTCTATCGATTGCCACCTATGCCACATAAGTTTGTTGGTTTCTAGATAATGCTGTTATCGGTGTGTCTTTCGCCTGTTGTGTGAACCCCAACCCACCCCCGCCCCCCAAACACACACAGACGCACGCACGCAGGCACATATGTTTTGTGAATTGGTGAATTTGGACGGTACAAGTTACACCCCTAATTCGGCGTTTGGCCGACTATTCTTGTGGCTTCATCATGGTGTTAATGTGTTATTCTTATCTTATGAACAATAGATCGTGGATATATACTCCAGTCAGGCAGCTGCATCCCTTTTCTGATTTGGCTAAGGCAACCAACAACATGTTTGCTGATTCGCCCCGCCGCAGAAGGACTACTGCTACTACGAGTTCAAGTATGCAATAGATCAACGGCCGGACGGCATCGTACCAGTCGTCGCTGCAGAGGAGGCAAAAGACGCGAGCTCTTGGAAAGGGCTGCTAAAGCCTTACATGAAACACCTCTACATCGACTTGAGCTGCCCTGTGGCCGAACTCAATACGGAGAAAGTCAAGGCTCTTGCCGTGAGGCTTAAAGCAGCGCGGGAAGACCTCGATGCTTCAGGTTTGCCCTTCCACCCCATTCCCTTCACCGCTCTTCAGTTAATTGTTGCTCAGTGCTGCTCGTGGACGGGTCGAGTGAGCGATGAGTACTGCCAACTTGTCAATATATGTCCATGACATGCAACAGATAGTGTATTTCTTGGAAACCCTGATATATGTCATATATTACGCGTTTTAACTGAAAGTTGGCTCTCGTTGACGACTCGCTTCTCTTTAACAATAATTCTTTGTATTGAAGGACTATCGTTGCTACCGTATCGATAGTCTATTTGAGAAGCCGCATTATAGACCGGGTGTAAAAATGAAAATCCGCTATGTTGTTGTTCACAAGCAACAGTCGATGTCGGCGAGACGTCGGCCTCGGGCTCATCAGGAGCAGGGCCCTCGAAAACGCGGGGCGCAATCGACACACAGTTGATCAAAGCTGTCGACGGTTTGACGCAAGAGGAGATGGAGGACTTGGCGGAGCAAGATCTGCCGGAGGTGGCGTTCAAGAAGCTGCAAAACCCTCACCTCGCTCTGAGCGTGGACGAGCAGATCGAGTGTCTGACGGGATGCATCGCCGTCGGCGCCACCCGCGCCAAGCAGGCGAAGGGCAAGGACCTCCTCATGTTTATCGGGAATACCGGTGCTGGAAAGAGCACGATGGTTAACTTCCTGCACGGCTGCGAGATGGAAAGCTTTGAAATTGGTCCGGACGCAATCGAACCCGCTATCCGAGTAAAAGCCGACTCGGCCAAGCCGGAGCTGAGCGGTGCAAGGATTGGGCACGGCAATGAGAGCATGACCTTCATTCCCGGAATCGGGAGTGACGAGAACTTCACCTACCTGGACTGCCCCGGCTTCCTCGACAACCGAGGGGCGGAGATCAACATCGCCAACACGGTCAACATCAAACAAGCCATTTACGCGGCGAAGAGCGTCACGGTGGTGGTGCTCATTAACTTTTGGTCTCTGCGGGCGGACCGGGCCAGAGGGCTACGTGACTTAGCAAAGATTCTGCAAGACCTATTCGGGAGCACCGCTCAGCTGGAAGAGCACGCGGCGTCGATCGCCCTCGGCATAAGTCAGGTGCCAACCAGCATTGGAAACAAAATCATTAATATCGAAAGTGTTATGGGGATGTTGGCAGACGGAAGGGGGTTGCCTACTCGCGAGGCCAAACTGGTGGCGATTTTGAGCAACAATGTCTTTATAGCCCACCCCGCGAAGGACATGGACCCGAACCTGGGTTGGGTCAGCCTTGAGGAGCTCGTGTACCTACTTCGCAGCCTCAAGAGCATCCTGGAGCCAAGCAACATATTCCGGACGGTGTTGACGCCGGAGGACGAGCGCGCATTGCGCGCCATTGTGGAGGAGCTCAGCAGGAGAGTGGCTGACGCGATGAAGGAGAACGACTTTGTGGCCGCAGCGAGTATGTTGGCGAGTTTGGCCAAGATCGACGTCATCGACAACCTGTTGGTGACGAGGATGGTATACCAAGCGAGCGACACCGTGCGGACGGTGCTGCTGTCGCTGCGAGAGCGGGCGACGCAGTGTCTGTTGGCGAGTATGATGGAGGAGGCGAGGGGGATAGTGGTGCAGCTGGAGGCCGCGGCGCGGGCTTTACGCCACACCTCGCCCGGCTACGCTGCGATTGCGGAACAGGCGGTGACGACTTTGGGGCGGCAGACAGAGCAGCGTCAGAAGGACATCGAGGCGATGGAGGCGCTGCGCCGCGACATGCAGGAGTACAAGTCGCAGAGCGAGGTGATCCAACGGCGGCTGAAGGAATTGGAGCGGCTGCAGGCGACGTCGGCGGCGGACGTCGCGGCAAAGGAAATGGAGTTGGAGCAGCTGAAGTTAGAGAAGGAAACGGAGGCTGCAGCGGCGGAGCACGCCTTTGCCGTCGAGAAGGAGCGGCTGTCGCGGCAGATGGAGGCGTCGACGGCGGAGGAGAAGCAGCGGTTGATGGAGGAGGTGAGCCGGCTGCAAAGGGAGGAGGAGAAGAACATGGCGCGGTTGGAGGATGAGGCGGCCGGGCGGGAGCGGCTGCTGCAGGAGACGTTGGAGGCGAACAAGCGGATGGCGGCAGAGCAGGAGAAGGAGAGGGCGGAGATGTTGCAGAAACAACAGGAGGTGGTGGCGAGGGAGGTGGAGAAGAAGCTTGAGGAGGCCAACAAGGCGGCTGGATGGAATAGTAACGGCACCTTCAAGGTAAACCGCCCACAATCTATATGTGAGTATTATGTACTACTACGGAAATGTGTGTGTGTGTGTGTGTGTGTGTGTGTGTGTGTGTGTG